>LPNX010487889.1:0-21742 GCA_001517045.1 Pseudotsuga menziesii | reverse complement strand
GGATGCCCTTCCATTCAGATTGAATATGGAAACTCGTGCCTTCATGTTTCCTGAATAATCCTGCACCTGAAAGTACTTCTTTATCCCAAGAAGCCAAGCCTCAACTTCTTGTCCCGTCTTTATCTCACCATCAAAATGTAAAAGGCTTAGCTTTCCTAAACTCATCTGGATAGCGATCTTTAAGGTGCCTTCTTATTTTCCTTTTATGAGGAGATGAACTTGTATCTCCACTGGATTCTTTGGAGTCAGATGATCCACTGGAAGTCCTTCTCCTTCTCCTAGTGCTCCTCTTACTACCTTCTGGTCTTGATGTACCTCATCCAGAATCTATCTTTTTCTGCAAGTCTGTCAAACTTTCCAATATGGCAGCATTCAATTGATGTTGCTCTTCCTGGGCATTAATTAAGCTTCTCATGGTGGCTGCAACATCTGACGATGTCTCTTGGAATCTCCTTCCATTGGACTCAATGTCATCATTCCTATTACGGACATTTTCTCCCATGGCATGTTCTGCTCGCTCGTAAGAATCCTGAGCATCATATCCGTCATGGGTTGTCATAACTGAACCACCACTTACTTACCAAACCGCACTACCTGGAATACTGCTCTTGAAGGTGACTATGATTCTTCAAACATGTTAGTAACACAACTGTTAGATGCATAACATGGATATAATTCAAAATTTACTTACCTTGTCCTGGAAAAATTATAAAATTACAAGTTTTCCCAAAACATAGAATTTTCTTCCTCAAAGAACGTTTGTCCGAGGGGGACAACGGGGGTCATTTTTTTTTTTAAACTATGATTTTCGCCCAATCTGGCACATAAGATTGCTGCCACTTTCTCCTTTTTATCCCTGAAAATTCGATGAAAATACTATTGAAAAACAGTCGAAATATGCTGAGAAATCCTACTTGAAAAACTCAAAATTTCCTTGTACAGGATCAAGTCTCATCCCAACTAATATTCTGACATTTCGGCGGTCAGCACAACTAACTTCTTGCACTGTTCATCGGCAACTAGATCCACTAAGCACTACCACGTCGGTGATCAAATATTCTAAACTTCGGGAGGATAGTCCGTTAGACAGCCACAACGGCGGATGTTCAATCCACTAACTTCATCCGACGTGGCTCATCAGCAACTGAATTAACTAGTTGTCGGCAATGTGTTCAACTAGTCATCGACAATTGCCAACAATTCCAGGACTTAGAGAAATTTTTGAAATTTTCCCTTTAGTCTTCCTTTTCACCGCTTGATCGGCTCAATTCACTTCTTTTCGTTGGCAAAAAAGTTCCATCAGTAGTCGCAACAGCGGCCCATCACCTTTAATCTTCTTTTGATCGGCGACCTAATCTGCTGAGGCATAACCTGGTCGATATTGACGGTCTCTTCTCATCGAAAGACTAGTGCTCTAGGTTTCCAAAATGGCGGGTGCACGAACCACTTTCTACTTTTGATGGCCGATGTTTTCATTACTTCAAAAAAATTTGAACTTTTACTGCGTCGGTGGTTCGAGGCCTTACCCGTTGGACACGTAGTTGTCTAGCCATCCGCAACGGCGGGTGCTCAATCAACTATGTTTTTCCGATGGATGTCGATCTCTTAGAAAAATTTTCCCAAAATTTTCCTTCCAACTGTCCTCCGTCAGGTGTGCTTCCGCCTAGCTCTCCGCTACATCGAGAGTTCTTCCCATCAACTGTTCTGATCAACTGATAGTTCAAACACTTAGACAAATTTGTGGAAGCTTTCTGTCATCAACTTCTGATTTTTGCTGGGCAGAAAGAAATCCTGCTTCTGTCACTGCATCTTCATGGTCCATTCAGGCCCATGTTGCAACATGAGCTCTGATACCACACTGTAGCATCCTCGACTCTTCGACCGGTGAAGAGGACGCTACTATACACCAAATCATCTGGGCATATAGCCCCATGAACATGAACATGCATACATATAATCCTGAAGGAATGAAACTTAAAGACATAAACATATTACAAGAATAATCTTTCATATACACAACGGAAGCAAGGCATATCGATCAATCACTCATACAAATCAGCATTTAACATGTATAACACCGTTCATAAATGGTTATTATAATTGTAGATACAAGTTAGGAAAGAATACTTATCTTATAAAGAGCTTGTTCCGCAACCAGCTACGTTGCTACAACGTTCCACCCAACCATAGGCCCACATGCTCTTAACCCTTTCAGCAACCCTGCCACCCCCAAGCTGGGCATGAATCCCCAAGGAATAAGGAACTAACAGGCTTACACATAGCCAAGGGTAACAACACCACAAGAGTACACAGTTCAGCCAAGCCAACATGGTTAGGTTTATTAGACGAACAACAGATCAGCCAAGACAACAAAGTTGGGTTTATCAGGCCATCTAAGAGCTGGGAAAGGCTAATGCTAAGCTGGTGAGCTCACTGAAGAGCTGCAGACACCAACTCTAGAACAAACCTGTATTCTAGAACACCCACACACACCCAACACAAGGAAGTCAGTCCCTTCTCTACAATGTAGTCCCTCATACCCTGATCTTCCCTCCAGTGCTCTTCAGGGGTTGTGGAGAAGAAATCTAGCTCAATAGCTCTGTCCATGTGGTTCTCAACCCACCAGGTTTATCAAGCACCTCAGGCCCTCATTCGCCAACCCAAAATAGTCCGGGGACAAATCCACTACATGCAAGCAGCCAAACAACTATTCAAGCATTTACAGGGAAAAACACAGTCAATCCATCATGGAAAACAATAGTTAACACACTCACATGAACCCACAGCAAACCAATCTTCAATACTATCACTGTGAGACTTACACATACCATAAAATGGTAAAAAAGACACGGCCAACATCCATAGCTCAGCGTGGATTCACAGGAAAAATCACCCCGGTCTTCTACCAATTCCGCTTTGTATGTAACTTAGTCAACAATGCATGGGGAAAACCATACAAATCAATAAGTGGGAAAAAATCCCAATAATTTCTGCTCACAATCTGCTATGATGGATGAAAAAACAATACACAGTCCAATGCATGGAGGCAGAAGTTGGTTCTCTGTGTGGATGGAAAGAACAGAACTACAGATCGTAAATTAGCGCTAGAGAGGGGAGGTGAACCCCCACACAAAGGATGGTAAAACATTTTATCCCCCATCCTGCATGAGGAAGACGAATAGCCATGATCCGGGGGAGTGGGAAGAACAATCCCTATGTCGTGGAGAGGAGAGAAAGCATGGGCATGGTAGTGGTCTTCCTACCAGCCAATCGCTGCCTCAACTAACAAAAAGGAAATAACCAAGGGTGGTGGTGACACATAGCTTTCCCCTGTGACTCAATGTTCCACATCCCCGTTTCCTTATCCTTTGGAATCATGCCCCTTCTCAAATTAGTTGCTGCGAACATAGCTGGTTGGGTTATTTCATTAAAATATGTGTTTACATGATGCCACAATTAAATATATGCCACATGTCCTGATATACCATCAGTGACCATTCCTAATCAGAAACACAACATAACCAAATCTATGGTGGGGCCTTTGCCTTTAGCTCCACACCAAGATTATTTACAACATATGTATGCTATGTAATTTAATGCAAGCGGGGTTAAAACCGGGGTATTCCAATAGTGCTGAAGCATGATACTTAAAACATAAAACATTTTATGAAGCATAATCATTCATATACACAACGGAAGAAAAACATATCAATCAGCATTCATGCATATATAGATCCACATTTAACATGTATATCACCATTCATTAATGGTAAATATATAATTGTAGACACAAGTTGGGCAAGAGTACTTATCTTATAGAGAACTTGTTCCACAACTAGCTACGTCGCTGCAACGTTCCACCAAACCATAGGGCCACGTGCTCGTTACTCTCTCAACAAGGCTGCCACCCCCGAGACAGGCATGATTCCATAAGGAATAAGGAACTAATAGGATTACAGGTAGCCAAGGATAACAACACCACTAGGGTACACAGTTCATCCAAGCAAACACAGTTGGGTTGATTAGGAAAACAATAGATTAGCCCAGTCAACAAAGTTAGTTTTATCAAGCCATCCATGAGCTGGGAAAGGCTAATGCTAAGTTGGTGCACTGATACCAAAACTAAACTGGCTTCTATAACACCCACACACAACCAACACAAGGAAATCAGTCCTTTCTCTGCAACGCAGTCCCTCAGACCTTGATCTCCCTTCCAGTGCTATTCAGGGGTTGTGGAGAAGAATACCAGCTTAGCGGATCTGTCTATGTGGTTCTCAACCCACCAGGTTTATCAAGCACCTCAGGCCCTCATTCACCACTCCAATGCAGTACAAGGATAAAACCACTGCATGCAAGCAACCGAACATCTATTCAGCTTTTACAAGGGAAAAACCCATTTGAACAGAACGCAAGTATACATAGTATTCTTCAACCGATACCACAATAAAAAAGTAAAGACACATCCAAATAAATCATGGCAATGATAGCCCACAATCACCTCTGAGGACACAGCGCACAAATCTCACTACAGTCGCTGGGAAAACTTGTATACACCGGGAATGGAACAGGTTCCGACTTCCAGCTCTGCGTGAGATACATAATTCAACCCCTAGAACTATGGATGTGATTACAAACACAATTTCAATGATGGGAAGAATAGAACATTAAGAAATCTATCAATGGTTGAAAAAGATACACTCTCCGCATGATCAGAGGAGAGAAACAATCCACTAGCCCTCGAATTCATGAGGCAAAGGAGAACTATCTTCTGCGTGAATGGGGAAGAAAACCATTGAATATCAATCATGAGAGAGAAGGAAAACCCCCAACAATGGAATGTGGATTGCTTTAACTCCCTCGTGTGAAGGAATTGAAGAGGCTCACGATCGGGGTAGTGGACAGGCCAATAGACGCGTCGTGGAGAGAGAGTGAGTAGGTGTGGGTGTGGCCTTTTTTCCAACCAATTCACTATCCCAACTAACCAACAAAAAGCCAAGGTGGTGGGAGTAAAAGAGAGAGGTGACAGGTGGCTCTTCCCCATGATTCAAAGTTCAACATTCGCCCCTTCCTTATCCTTCGGAATCATGCCCCTTCTCAATTTAGTTTCTGCTAACATAGCTGGTTGGGTTATTTAATTAAAATGCCTATTTACATGATGCCACAATTAACTATATGTCGTACGTCCTGATATACCTTCGGTGACCATTCCCAAAATAGAAACACAACATAGCCAAATCGATGGTGGGGCCTTGGCCTTTAGCTCTGCACCAAGATTATTTACAATATGTGTATCATGTATTTTTAATGCAAGCGGGGTTAAAACCGGGGTATTATAGAAGCTGGCGAAACTATAGGATATAGGGTGCACCACGATATAACAGGGTTTAAAGTTATGACTTGGTTGAGATGTAATATAACGATGACTCATAAACTATGGTGAGGGTTTATGGATGCGTTAATGGCCACCAGATGGTGCCATTAATGCCATCGGGCTTTGTGAAAACACTTGGAAAAGGATTTGGGCTTTAACTGTTTGTGCATTATGTGGTTTTGGAATTGTGGTTTCATGTGGCCTCTGCACAATTGGAGAAGGGAGGCGACCTCCATCAATTTGCAAGTAAGTTGGACCATACCCTGTGTAAACACATTGTTTCATTGTTTTATCCATGGCATGGTCATGCTTCTCATGCCATTTTTTATTTGATTGCAGGTGAAAATGAAAGCACTCTGGGGTTTGCACATAGCTACGCTTTTGATTTGGGGTTGCTACTTCATGGCCATGGTAATCCTACTAGCAATATATTACTTTCCTCCTCTCATTCTGGGCATTTCTGAGTTGGGATTCTTTACAGGGTTGGGGTTTTACATGGCACTTGTCGACTCCACCTTCGGGGTTTGTAATGAATCTTGCTATGGGTTTTGACTCTCCTTGGGGGGTTTGGCATTTTGAGCCATGGCTACACCATTACTTGTAATGGTGCCATAGATCATGGCTTGCCATCGTTGACTGTTGTAAAAGATGATTCGTGGCTGACTATGTAAATATATTGCGCGTTGGATTTTATGTGAATACTATAATGTGTTTTGGTATAAGATGCATACAATTTTCATTCAGCATTTAAATTGATTAAACTGTGTAAATTCGAGACTGTGTAGTTATTTTAAGGTTGCATTTAAAATGTTGACTTGTTGGTTCGATCGTGGCTTTAAGCCTGTAGAATTTACTCTATGTATAATTGTAACAATTTGGGTTTTGGAAATATGCACAACACTCCATTTATATTGTTTGTAATTTATGTTTGGGGAAGCTTCTAGAGATTAGTGCGTTATGCCATGGGCTGCGCCATTGTTGAAATGGTGTTGTATCCCATTGGCTTTCCACCGTAAGCTTTGCATTAGCGTTAATGGAAACTGTGTTTTAGATAGAGTATTGTAATTTAGTTTTCTAATGGTTCAGTGTGGGTGCCATCCATGCCATGAATGGAATGTGCCTCTCCCAACAATTGCGATATCTTAGTTGCCATTTTAATATGTAATTTGTTATCTAAATAGATATGGATGTTACAGCCAGGGTTATGGTAAACCCACGATATCGTTTTTGTTACTGTAGCATGACTATGTGATTAGGTTTGGAAACTTGGTCGTGGGCAGTGTGACTAGGTATATGACCTTCCGGATTTGGGCCTGGGCGATACCAAATTGTAAAACGTTTTATATGTAATAATGGAAAGGATACTATGTATTAATCTATGGATTTTGTTATTCGTTTCGATTATAGTAATGATTTATGTTAAGGTTATTATTATGTTGGCCTTGGGTCATAGATATCCATGGGATTCGATGTCGTGACCTGTGTTGGCATAAGATAGGGTTTTCTTCTTAAGAGGAATGATTCCTTGTTTAAATAAGAACTATAGAGATGTTTTTAATGTGGCGTTTAATTTTGCTTATCAATTATATTTTTAACCCATAAGGGTTGATACCACGACCTCTGTTTATTAATATAAAGTTATATGAATTGTTTATGTGATAAAATTATAGGTGGATTTTTATGATGAATATTATATTGGACCTTTAAATATATAATGCATGTGATTTATGGTATTTTATTATAGATGTGAATATTGTAGGTTTTATGGTAGAGTCTTGATAAGGACCACATGGATGGTCATGATATCCCTCTGATTAGATTTAATGTTTGTTCTAGTTATGTAAAATATTTTGTTTTTAAATGATTATGTGGAGAAGACCTTGGAAGGTCTTTAATAATTTGTTTATCTTGTTTATTATATGAAATCTGTTCTTGCTAGATCTAGTTTATAATATATACTTGTAGTAAATAACATAATTAATATTTTAATTAATTACTACTGAACTAGTTTCTTTAAAATTTAGGGCAAGCTTCTGCTGACAAATGGAATATGTTAGCAGGGTATTAAATACAGAGAACAAAGTATAAACATAATACTAAGATCAAAACCTAGTTAATACAAGAACATTTATGAAACATACAACCCTATACATAAATAGCCTATAATAAAAATTCTCTAGCCCATGATTAATAAATTGCAAATACAAACCCTAGCAAATTGTTAACCATAAAACTTAACCATTAGGGTTAGAAATTATCTTGCATCCATTACTTAACATAAATAGTAATGATTCTTTAGGAAACAAATAGAATAGGTCTTCAAGGGTTTCGTACCTGAATTATAAGCTTTGTCAATGGCTACACCTACACACTTAAATAACCGGCATTAACAATTCAATGCAGATATGACCTTTCTTTGATGACCAAATCACTTGGGAACTACCACATTCCACCCAACCATGACCCGAAACCATTCCTATTTTAAATCCGGATCCCCCCAAGATGGACTCCAACATGCAAGTAGCTTAGAGCTCCTAAGGTAGGGTTTCCTAACTGGTAATCAGTTCTGAATCAATCATCTTTTCCTTGCAGGAAAAGTTCTCCAAGAAAATACTTGAGAGAAAAAACAGGAAGAATAATAATTATCCTAGGTAAAAATCAGAACCCCAAGCCTTTGCTTGGCTTGAGTCTTTATAGATAGACTTATCAGTCAAAGGGGCAGTTAAATCAAGAAATCATTGATTTCTTGATTTAACACTTTTTAATTTACTGGGTTAGTTTTCAATTCTTAACCTAGGAACTTTTAACTAGTTCCTAGTTAGTCTTTCATAAATATTTCACTATTTATTAATTCTTTAATAATAAATAATAATTGGTGGAGCTTCTCTTCTTTCTTTATTCAGTTATATAATTAATCATAATTAATTCTTTATACGTACTATGTATAAAATACATAGTATTAAAATACTTGTTAACATTTGTCTTCGAGCATCATGTATCATCATCCCTAGAATTAACGACACTTCTATACGAAGGTCAAGTAGATAGATGGCTCAGGTCTACTAGGATAGACAGCTCTAAAAATCCTCGCATGTTGGATTTCCCATGTATAAAGTGGTAGTTCTTTAGTACTTGATGAGAATACAGAAATTCAAAATTTCATTTAATCGCTTAAAAATAAGTATGATGAGATCAATATTATTCTAGAGTTGTTTTCACTCGGAGCTGATTTTAATCTTTTCAGTAACCCCTAGTGCTTACCAGAGTCCATACTCAATTCTTATGATAGGGAGTTACAAATATAGTGCAATTCCAGAGCTGTCGCTCAACACTAACTTCCAGGATGTACTTGTATGATACACCTAGGGATACAATGGCCAAGGATCCGTTGCTCCAGAGCTTATGCTCAACATCAACATGGAATGCTCCAGAGCTTATGCCCAAAATTTCTAATCATATTTTCATGTGTTCCACATCTTTATTCTCAAATAAAATGTAGGTACTCATGTGCTCCAGAGCCTCTCGCTCAACACAAAATATCTCATCAATCATGTCCTTCAGGGTCCATGCCCAACACAAAACATTTCATCAATCATGTGCTTCAGGGTCCACGCGCAACACAACCAACAAATATATACATATATATCATCAACAATTGGCTTACGCCCAATATACAAAGAAAATCATCATTTTCATATGCAATGGGGTGTTTGACCCAATATAAAAATAAAACATCAATATAATCATCATGATAAATAGGCTCATGCCTATAAATGGTAGGTTCAAAATTCGGGATATTACACAAGTTCCATTAGGGTCACTCAAATGTTGTTAGGGATAATCATATGCCACCAGGGTCATATAGGGGATATTATGGTCAATTCGATGTCATTATCATGAATTATGTTTTCATTAAGACCAATCAATATCAAATAGTGTTAGAATCACATGTATCATCATTATTGACATTGACATCATCATTGCCAACAACATCCGATTAGAAATTGTAGAAATCATCATTGTCATATTTATCATTGTCAATATGTATCATCATCATCATCATCATCATGTCATTAGGAATAGTCAACATATCAACATTGATAAGGAAGCATTGGATGACGTATATGATGATAATAATGTAAATGAAGACTTCTAATTTTATAGGATTTTTAATCCATATTACTTGAGTAGTTTTGATCTTATGTCCAAAGTTTTGAAATTGTTTTTTTATCACATGGATTTAGTAATTTTGAATTAGTTTCTTGATTTATAATCTTTCAAAAGGTTGATTTTTAATGACTCTATACTTAAATGGGCATGGAAATCTTTGTTCAAAATAGTCATTTTATCATGGGCTTAGCGAATGTTATTTTTTTCAATTTATTTTAACCACATGTGTTCCCCTTTTTTTATTATGCATTGAATAAGGCAATGTTAAAGATTGTTTGGCTAATATTATGAAAACTATTGAATAATTCTATGAGCTTTACTATAGTATTGTTCCATCTTGCACTAATGAACAATGTTGATGAGGTAGACAACTTAGTTTATCAATAACATTTTTCCAGTTAATTTGGTTTTCTATATATAGTAGCTAATATTTTGCAATAAATTTACCACATAGAACTTATCATTGAAATGTTGTCGAGGGAAACTTCCATTAAGGTCACTCATTTGTTGGTGAGGACAAGTGAATGTCAACGTCAAGTAGATCTTAAATTGAATCATCATTATCATCATCATCATCAACATCACCATCAACATCAATAAGTACATCATCAACAACATCATGGTCATCATCGTCTTCATCAACAAGTACATCATCAACCACATCAATGTCATGATCATTGATAGGGTCAGTGTTGTGTCACTGTGGTTCATCATCAGTCATTATATTTTGGATCCATTTCATGTGGTTACAATCACTCAAATGTCATTGATGTCATTAAAATATTGTCGAAGGAAACAAAATGTCACTAGATACATTTAGGCTATATTAATATGTCTCTCATATGTCATTATGAACATTTAAGTGGCATTAGGATTATTTAGTATCCAGAAGTATTATGACATGCATCATCATCCTGGACATCAACGTTGGCATAATCATCATCATGAATGCCATATGGTACATTAACATCATCTTGATCATCATTCTCATTATCATGATCATCGTCAACATTAAGTAGATCATCAACAAAATCATCATCATCATTGTCATTATGGTCACTCATATGCCATTAGTGTTCTCAATCACTCATCACCATTAGGATTCATGTCATGTAATTGTTAAGGTCATTTAGATGTCGTTACAATCGTTTTGATGATAATAGGTTCATTTAGATGTTGTTACAAAAATTTAGGTGCCATTAGGATCAATTCTGATCCAAAAGTGCTACCACTTGCATAAGCATCACTAACATCCACATCATCATCATCATACAATAAATCAACATCATTGTTGTCACTGTAGTCATCATCAACATAATTGTGATAATAATGAGAAAGGAACCCTACTACCTCACAAGAATGGATAATATAGTCTTATACTTATCAAATCATATCCATATGCTCCATCATAATTATTGTAATTCATCATCATCATGTTGTTAGGGATAATCAGATTCCATTAGGGTCTATCAAATGTTTTTGGGGACACTAAATTTCCATTAGATTAATTTAGGTGACATTAAGGTAATTTACCCCTCATTAGGATTAATCAATATCCAAAAGTGCCATGATTAAGATCATTTATGTTCCACTATGATAAATCAAGATCCGAAAGTACTAGCGCATGAATCATAATCATTGAGATCGAAATTTACATTGATCATTGGCATTGACATTGATATATCTGATGTTATGTTGGACTTTTTCCGAACACAATTCCTATCTCTAAACCTAGTCCAATTCCTAGCGTGGTTCCTTTCAAGATTGGCACTAGTCCAAGTGTTATACCTGGCACTATGTTCGTTGTTTTCTAGGAGGAATTTCCAAATCTATACATGGCACCATGTTGGATATTTTTCTTTCCAAAATTCATGGCACAATTCTTGTCGCTAACCCTGCATCAATATATGGTGCTATGTTATTCATGACGGTTTTTGGAGGCTATTTTGGGAATTATATGGGATGCTTTTTGGGACACTAATTTGGATGTTAATTAGGATGCTAATTTAGACAATAATTGTGATGTTAATTTGGATGCTAATTGAGATGTTAATTGAGATGTTAATTGGCGTCCAAAATAGCACCATGTTTTAAAAAGGGAGGCAAATTGGGATGATAATCGAGACACTAATTAGGATTCTAATTGGGACACTAATTGGGATGTTAATTGGGATTCTAATTAGCGTCCAAAATAGCACCAAATTTTAAAAATGGACGCAAATCACTTCATTAAAAGTGCCATCTCGTGGAAAAGTGACCACTTTGTAAAAAAAATGATGAAAAATACACCAAAAGAGATAGTGGACGCTAAAAAAGAAGCTAAAAGAGACGCTAATCACACGGTTTTGTTGTAAGGATTTATAATTATGCTTGTAGATGCAATTCATTTTTTTTGTTTTTAAACTTGTAATTAATGTTAATGTATAAATATATTTTTCTTTTAATAGAAGATATGTTATGTCAACTCTTCTAATATGTAATGTCCCGAATTTTGGACCTACCATTTATAGGCATAGGCCTATTGATCATGATGATTATATTGATGTTTTATTTTATATTGGGTCAAAGAATCCACTGCATATAAAAATGATGATTTGTTTTGTATATTGGACGTAAGAAAATTGTTGATGATATATATGTATATATATGTTTGTGTTGGGTGTGGACCCTGAAGCACATGATTGATGAAATGTTTCTGTTGGGTGTGGATCTTGAAGCACATGATCGATGAGATGTTTTGAGTTGAAAACGAGGCTCTGGAGCACATGAGCACTTACATTTGTGTCGAGCATAAAGCTCTGGAACACATGAAAATAAAATTGCAAAAGTTGGGCTTAAGCTCTGAAGCATTCCATGTTGATGTTCAGCATAAGCTATGGAGCATCGGATATTTGGCTATTGTATCTGTAGGTGTATCATACAAGTAAATCCTAGCATTTCGTGTTGAGTGAATGCTCTAGAATTGCACTATGTTTGTAACTCCCTGCTATAGGCATTGAGTCTGGGCTCTGGTAAGCACTAGGGGTTACTAAAAATAATTTAAAACTTTCGAGTGAAATTGACTCGAGAAAAATATCGATCATCATCATACTTATTTATAAATGATTAAATGAAATTTCAAATTTTTGTATGCTCATCAAAGTACTGAAGAGCTACCACGTTATACGAGGGAAATCCATCATGCAAGGATGTTTAGAGTTGCCTATCCTAGTAGACCTAATCCATCTATCTACTTGAACTTCGTAAAGAAGTGTCATTAAGTCTAGGGATCATGATACATGATGCCCGAAGACAAATGTTAACAAGTATTTTTATACTATGTATTTTATACATAGTACATATAAAGAATTAATTACGATTAATTATATAATTGAATAAAGAAAGAAGAGAATCTCCACCAATTATTATTGATTATTTAATAAATAGTGAAATAACTATGAAAGACTAACTAGGAACTAGTTAAAAGTTCCTAGTTTAAGAATTGAAAACTACCCCAGTAAACTAAAAAAGGGTTAAATCAAGAAATCAAGGATTTCTTGATTTAACTGCCCCTCTAACGAAAAATTTTGCCTTTAAAGACTCAAGGCAAGAAAAGGCTTGGGGTTTTGAATTTTCTCTTGGAGAATTTTTATTCTGCCTGTTTTTTTTTTTTGCTCTCAAGTGTTTTCTTGGAGAATTTAAAGACGACTGATTCAAAATCTGAGTAGCAGATAGGAAACCCTACCTTAGGAGCTCTAAGCTACTTGCATGTTGGATTCTAGCCATTAAACGAGCTTCAGAAAGATAAATCACATGTACGAATTCTTAGTATGTCAAAGTTCATTTCTAGGGTAAATGGAGGATGCTTTATGTAAAAGCTTCTATATATTTTACTAACCCTAGGTAATTGATATTTTTCCTAGATTTTTCTAGGGTCTTTATCTCTCTTCAATATTCCTAGGATTGGAAATATTATCATCGGGTTGTTTATATCTAGGTTCCCATCTTTAAAATTTGTGTTATGTACTCATTTCATATTCAGAAATTGATACTGTAGACTAGGTAAATCTAGATCTGCAATTTAATTGTTCACCTATTACTTATATCTCTGCTGACATATTACATTTGTCAGTAGAGACATGTGTTTCAGATTATAGTAGATTTAACCATAGGAGTAAGTTTGAAGAAATAAAAATACTATATAGATACCCTAGGGTATTACTTACAACGAGAGATATTCTTTTGTAAGATACCTATATATACATATAAATAAACTATCAGGTATAAATCTCTATAAAAAAAACTATCTATGTATTCATTTCCAAAATTAAATAATCCATCTAAGACCTTTCAAGGTCTGTAATCATATAAAAAATTACATTAAAAATACTCCACATAAACGGAAACCACATCAAATTTAAACAAAGGGATATCGTGACCATTCATGTGGCCCTTATCAAGACTCTGCCATAAAATCTACAGTCTTAACATCTACATTAAAATACCATAAATCACATGCATCATATCTTTAAAAAAAAATCCCATATAATATCCATCTATACATAACCATAAATCAAGTTACATAATGCAACATCATAACATAAATCCATTTATTGCAACAGAAGCAAGAATTAAATCCTGTGAGCATGCAAGCCCAGCTTGTGTTACTCATCAAAATACATTACATATTATTTACACCTACAACAACCAAATCCTATAATCGTTCTCACACAGGACGCGCTGTACGAATTCGTATGCAGGATGTGGTTTATAATTAAACCCTCTAAAATATTTATAGAGTCCAAATTACATTAAGAATAACAAATGCCATCATGAGTCTGCATACCGTGGCCATCACGAAAACCACTAACACACAAGTGCTCACATAAGTCTCGACCATCAGCCAAGTAGAATTTTAAATACAATACACAGTCACTACCATTCTAAACCTTATGCTACACCATCACAGCCTATGGGAAGGCACATGTCATTGACGGTATGGCCTATACCCATGATGTCTACATCTTTATACTCTAAATGTTGTAATACACAGAAAAAAAATACCACAAACAAATTAAATAAAATCTATTGCAGCACTGTGGGAAGGCTCATGCCATTGACAACATGGGCTTTTCCCACGCTGTCAAGATATCAAATTATTTCTTAATCAAACTAATCAATGGTGTCTACACATAGAGCATCCAGCAAGGTGTATGCCTTTGTCCATTTAAAAACCCAACTCATTTAAAAACAGTGCCTCATAAAAACGCAGGAGTAAAATCACATACACCACATATCAAGTTTAAGAATTACATATTATCAAAACCATACATCTATTTACACCGCAATCCCGAATATCTGTACATATTTTCCATTGAAGGCTGAGAACAAGGTTTTACACAGGGTGCCAATGGGCTATGGCACCATTGATTGCAATGGTGCAGCCCATGGATTTAAAAGCCCAAAACAAAAACTATAATGAGTTCATAAACAAAATAAACATTACACAGAGCCAAATGGCCTAAGCATCAAGTCATGGAATAACGCCTCCATTTTAATAAACCGAGTCTGTATTCATGTTTGAATTCAAAATCAATTTCTCTACAGCATCAAACCCCAACCAAACAACCAGTTGAAACATAGCCCTGCCACAGGATTGAAGGGTGAAAAGCATTAGCTTGATGAGCAGGCTTACCGTGGCCACGAATACAATGCTAGAAGCCAACTGTGTTGCAGCCATGTTGTCCTCCATCCCTTTCGCCACCTGCAAGAAACAACTAAATTATGATGAAGAGTATTCCATTAATTCCAAACTATAAACCAAATAATGTGCAGGCTTATACATTCACGTGGGCTTACCTTCACAAGTAGAAGGTCGTCTCTGTGGCCATACCTCTGCATAGAGACAAACAACGAAACCCTAAAATTACCAATACATTAAATAGCTATCATGAGTCAAGACTAAGGGAAGGCTATCATGATTCATGAAGAGCATTAAATGCACCAGGATGGAGTCCATTAATGTTTCAACAAACCCACTCCCATAGTCACGACTTGTTACAATGTATCGAATGTCACCACCTTTCATACCATCGCTTAGACCCTGTAATATATGGGTCATACCATATATTATGTCACCTCAAACTTTAAACATCAATGTTAACTTAATACAAAGCTGGCACTATGCTAGTATTGTCATAATACTTAGTCATAGGTTGCACTCGTTCAAAAGTTTAATACCCTTACTTAGGATTGTAGATAAGGTTTACTACATAGGTTTAGATCTTAGGGTTTAATACCATAGTATTAAGGAATTTAGGATTAAGCACCATGGAATACAAAGTATGCCATGTAAATCTCTCGGATTATCAAATCCAAAGCTATGTTCTCAAACCATTAATAACCTACCAATAAGAGAACATAAGAAATGTTAAAAAGAATAAGAGTAAAAATATACAAAGCACGAAAAGATATTAATGACATCTAAAAATAACAAAAGTAAGACCATAATGAAAAATAATTAATGTACAATAAATTTAGTTGTAATGGCTAAATTGACGATTAACGACACTTACCAAGTTTGAAAAAAAAAAAGTTGATAGGCAACGTAATAACTAGCAGCAGGTTATCGAAAACCAAGGCTGTTAACAAACTATACATTCAATCCCATGGCAAGTAATGAACTGCATAAGTAAAAGAGAGAGGTTCCTTAGTTCAATTGAACTAAGTAAGCCTACGTAACCAAGTAATACCTTACCTCTCATATCATGATGGGAGAACTAGTCTCGCCACTCCACCACTTTATTCCCATCAACAAAGTTAAGTTAGTTATACTTAATAAACTGAGTACACATGTGCAGAAGTAAATCAATGAACTATAGAATTCACTAACTCACCGATAGTAATAACTAAGATGTAAAAATAGTTTAAGTAATAGAATTAAGAGATAAGAAGTAAAGGAACTAATAATCACTGAATGGATAAGATATCAACAAGATAGTATGAGTAGTTTCTGAATATATCGAAAGTTAAGTAGTGCATATAATTCCACAGGAGTGATAATCATCCTCTTTGGGTAGTTTTCTACTAGCCTATAATTATTTTTTTTATTTTCAATTTTTGGGGATGTTACAAGTGGTATCAGAGCCCAGTTTCAATACTGAGAAACTTATGGGTGCACCAGGCATTCATGCAGAGAAAAAAAAGTATGATAAGTAAATTTTGTTACTAACATAATTTTTTGCTGCTATTAAATTTTTTTGTGTTACAGGAAATTTTTTACAATGTTGTTTAGTTTATGAACACTGAGAGAGAAAATAGGCGGAAAGAAGAAATGACCACCCCCACTCCAAAAGCGAACTTGGTGGTCGAGCTAAACTCTGATGTGATGAAAACTTTGCATAGTCTTCAAGCTGAACTGAAGATTTTTAGAGAATACAGTCTAAATGAAAGAAAGGAATAGAAATCTATAAATGAAGCATTATTGTGTAACATGATGGGAGAGAGCCCGCAAGGTAAACCTACCCAGTCCACCAACAGATCCAAAAGAGAACCGTACCATGAGTGGGATAGCATCCCAAGAGAAGCAATAAAAGAAAGTACCCATGAAGCAACTAAAGGAGATCATCACAGTCCTGCTAGTGATGACTCACTTTCTCCATGGAGAAAGAGGCAAAGAAGTGATGACAGTCTTTAGGGGTAGTTTAAAAAACAAAGAGCCTCGACCTATGAAGGTGAAGTAAATATGGGAGAAAAGGTTGAAGAATGATTTCTGGGAATGAGTAAGTATTTCCTGGTTCATAAATATTCAAGTGTGATGCATGATAGGATTTCCATCTACAACCTGAATGGTAAGGTAGCAAGATGGTGGCGAGATTTAAAGCACACCAAGAAATATGAGCTGCAAGAAATAATATGGGAAAACTTCTAAAAGATTTTCCAAGAAACATACATGTCGGAAAGGTTCTTTGACCGCAAGGTAAAACATTTCCATGAACTGCGCATGGGGTCCATGACTATGGTCGCATTTATAAACAGATTTCTAGATCTTCTACATTATGTACCATATATCGAAGAAGAGAAGGTGAAGATCCAGTAGTTCCTAGGATGTCTTCCTCCCAATTTTAGGGACAGGATTGAATTCGACATGCCAAAGACACTGGATACTACACCACACAAGGCCAGAATATGCTATGAGCATGGGTAGTTACAACAAGAAAACCAAAGCCGAAACAGAGAAAAGTCTAGAAATTTTTCTGATAACCACAAACCTGGGTAAAACCCGTAGCCTTATAGAAAGCAAAATAGCAGCTTTCATGCGAACATGAAATTTAATAAACTAGGTATGAAACCTTATGTACCATCTCTTAATGGTAATATGCAAGTGGCAAGTGGAGCCAATGCTACCCCTTTAGCGATCAAGTGCTAGAAGTGCAACAGGCCGCATTATGCCTGAGACTATAGTAACAAGAACAATGGAGTCTTGCATAACCTGCAAGAAGAACCTACTATTGAGAGCATAGAAAGAACCCCACGAATCTATGCAACATTAGATGGACTATAGCTGGACCATCAAGCTACAATGGTCGAGATCGAAGGTAAGATCTTAAACACCTCTATTTCAATACTTAGTGATCCTGGTGCTTGCCGAAGCTATGTTGCACCTAAGATTGTTGATTTATGCAAGTTAGGAAAAGTAAAGCATGATAAACCTTGGCTGGTACAGTTATCCACCGGTACGAAATGAAAGGTTTCAGAAATTGTTGAAGAATGTGAAGTAAACCTGAATGGTTTCCTTACTAAGGTAAACCTGAACATCCTACCTTTAGGATCGTACGATATTCTTATCGGCATGGACTGGTTGGAACAACATGTCATGCTCGATTGTCTACAAAAGTATATCTTGTGTACTGATAGCCAAGGAAACCAAGTGAAGGTTCAAGGCATCCCCAAGAAAGTTCCTATAAGACAAATATTTTCCTTACAAGCGATGCAGTGTGTTAGGAATGGATGCAAGTTATTTGTAGTGAACATCCGACATGTAGAGTCAAATAGAGAACAACGCATAGAAGAATTCCCCATTCTTGAAAAATTCAAGGACGTGTTTCCTGAGGAAATCCTTGGATTACCTTTGAAATGAGACCTAGACTTTTCCATCGAACTGAACCTAGGATCAGTTCAAGCCTCCAAATCCCCTTACTGCGTGAGTGCACCAGAATTGGTGGAACTCAAAATATAGTTGTAGGAGTTAATAGAGAAAGCATATATCTGACCCAGTGTGTCCCCTTGGGGAGCACTGATTTTGTTTGTAAAGAAGAAGGACGGTACGATGCAGATGTGCATTGATTATCGTCAGTTGAACAAAATGACTATAAAGAACCGTTACCCACTCCCTAGGATCGATGATTTGTTCGACAAGGTGGGATGAGCCAAAATGTTTTTGAATATTGAATTGCGATCCAGGTACCATCAGGTACGGATCGAAGATGAAGATATTCTCGAAAACGCTTTTCATACGAGGTATGGGCACTACGAGTTTGTAGTGATGCTGTTTAGGTTGACCAATGCACCCACAAATTTTATGTGTATGATGAACAACATATTCAATAAGTATATGAATAAGTTTGTACTAGTCTTTATTGACGGCATTCTAGTTTATTCCAAGAGTAAAGAGGAACTCGAAGAACACCTTCGCATAGTACTTCAAGTGTTCAGAGAACACCAGCTCTACGCTAAGTTTAGTAAATGTGATTTTTACAAACCACAAATACAGTACCTAGGTAACATCATATCTGAGGCAGGAATAGCTCTGGACCAAGAAAAGATTCGAGCCATAGAGGATTGGCCTACCCTGATTAGTGTCACTGACATTAGGTCCTTTTTGGGTTTAGTCAGGTATTATCTAAAGTTTATTGAGAACTTCTCAAGAATCATTTCCCCCATGACAGCTTTGTAGAAGAAAGAAAACATGTTCTTAAGGATTGACAAGTGTGAAGAAAGTTTTTAAAAGCTTAAGCATATTTTGATGACTGCACCAATGTTGTGGATTGCAGATCCTAATGGGGATTTCATTGTATGGACAAATTCAAGCAAGGAAGGACTCAGAGGAGTGCTCTTGCAAAATGACCATGTGATCTATTATGAATCACGAAAATTAAAAGAGCATGAGCATAATTATCCCACGCACGATCTTGAGTTAGCAGTCATTATCCACGCTATGAAGATGTGGAGGCACTACCTCATGGGAAGGAAGTTCCTTCTAAAGATTGACAATATGAGTCTAAAATATTTGTTCGATCAACCTGATCAGAATGCAAGGCAAGCCAGATGGTTTGCTTTCCTGAGTGAGTATCACTTTGAATTAAGGCATATTAAGGGAAAATAAAACAAAGTTGTTGATGCTTTGAGTGGAAGAAATTGTATGATATATGAGGTGACCCTGAGTCAAACTGATGCAAATTTGCATGAGAAGATTAGAACGGCCAACAAGGTTGACCCATTCTATGTGGAAATACTCAAGAAGGTCCATGAGGACCGGTTATTTCAACAACAGAAGGAATACAAGGTGGATGACTCTGGAATACTATGGTCAAAGCATAGATTGTATGTTCCGTATGGAGGGGACATTCGGTCCAACATCCTCATAGAATTTCATAAGGCACCCTACTCGGGGCACTCGGGATATCAAAAGATGATATCTATCATCAAGAGACACTTTTTTTTACCTAAGTTAAAGGCTGACATTGCAATGTTTATTGCGGAATGTCAGGAATGCCGGCTAGTTAAAGTTGAGCACCAGCATCCTTCAGGATTGCTACAACCATTGCCCATTCCGGAATGGAAGTGGGAGATTATCAGTATGGATTTTATTACTGTCTTACCGAAAATAAAAAAGAAAAATGATTCCATCTTTGTAGTCATTGAAAAACTGTCAAAGGCAGCACACTTCATCCCTGTGAAATCGACCTACAAGGCCATGAACATTGTCAATATCTTCCTAAAAGAGATATTTTAGATTGCATGGGATACCCAAAGTAATTATCTAAGATTGAGATGTTAAGTTTACAGGAAACTTTTGGAGATATTTATTCTCTGGATTAGAGATGTAGCTAAACTTTAGCACTGCTTATCACCCGCAGATGGATGGGAAGACTGAAAGAGTAAACCAAATTGTTGAAAACATGCTTCGAATGTATGTCATGAACAACCCCACCAAGTGGGAGGATTATCTGCACCTTGCATAGTTTTCATATAACAACAGGTATCAAGATTCTACCAAGATGAGTCCTTTCGAGGTACTCTATGGATGGAAGTGTAGGACCATATTTACTTGGGACAATCCAGTGGATCGGCTCATGTTAGGGCCTGACCTGTTATTGGACTTGGAACAGTTAGTTACCAAGGTCCAGGGAAACCTTAAAGAGGCACAAGACCATTAGAAATGTTATGCAGATAAGTAAAGAAAAGATAAAGACTATCAAGTAGGTGAGCATGTCTACTTAAAAGTGAAAGCAAAACAAAGCTCGTTGAGCTTGGGTAGGTGTGGAAAGTTAGCACCTAGGTTTTGTGGACCTTTTAAAATTTTGGCCAAGAAAGGACCAGTGGATTATGAATGGCATTACCTGGGCACGTAAGAGTTCATAATGTTTTCCATGCATCTTTATTAAAGAAATATGTTTATGACACTAATCATGTCATTGATTGGTCCTTATTACAGGTGGAACCTAAGGGGGAATTTTCCCTTGAGCCCTTGCATATATTGGACAAGAGAGAAGTGTAGTTTTAGAAGCACACTGTAGTCCAATTGAAAGTGTATTGGAAGCCCTTTGAGGTAGATGAAGCTACCTGGGAGAATGAGGCCACCATGAGAAAGGCTTACCCCACCTAATGATATCATTGAGAGTCCCTAGAACACCATGGAAAATGTTCTACTAGGCGGGGAGGGATGTAATGTCCCAAATTTTGGACCTACAATTTATAGGAATAGGCCTATTGATCATGATAATTATATTGATGTTTTATTTTATATTGAGACAAAGACCCCACTGCAAATAAACACGATGATTTGTTTTGTATATTGGACATATGGAAATTGTTGATGATATATATGTGTGTATATATATATGTGTGTATATATATATATATATATATATATATATATATATATATATATATATATGTTTGTGTTGGGCGTGGACCCTGATTCACATGATTGATTAAATG
>LPNX010487877.1:703418-730656 GCA_001517045.1 Pseudotsuga menziesii | reverse complement strand
TATAGTCAGTTTGAGAGGTTTTGTTTTCCCAATTTTACTTCACTTTCAAGGTAATATTTCATAACGGACTTTTTACTTCTGGTTCCTTCTAGTTTATAAAACATCTAGTCACAATAACCATGTTTTACAAATAAGTAGTGCCATTCGATAAAATGCATCTTTAATGGAATAGACTCTTATGTGCAGCTGTACAGTTATTCCCATTCAATTCTTTTGGAAAGATTCGAAATAAAGAAGGCATTGAATACTGATGTTCATGTAATGTTATCCTGATTGTATAAAGCTTCTTGTTAGCAGATTCTTGTTCTGGCCCGCAGACAGGTCTTTCTGCGTCAGTAGTCCATTTGTTGGTGGTCCAAGAAGTGGAGCACAATTGAAGTATATTTTCTGTAACATGTAATTTTGGAGATTGTCAGTTATAATCAAAAGTTTGCACTGCATCAAAACATTCTCCTTGTATTATTCTGTAAATTTCCTTCTCATTTCAGAAGGAAAAGTTCATTCTTTGTTTTCTGCATATTATCTGCTTACATGTGAGGAAATCCTACAGTATGTAAGTTTTTCTGCAAAACGGCAATTGCTGGGAAATGGTGTGACTAAGTCTGTTTTCACATTTGGCATACTTCTGTGTTCTTAATGATCATGTAGCATCGATTTATTTTTTTGCAAAATATGTAATAATATTATGATATGTTCTTAACAATATATGGTGGTTTATATGTTGACATTGGATTCTTCCAGAAGCTCTACGTGTGAAGGGTTAAAAACAAATTAGCACTGAAGGCTGAAAGCTATTGGAAAACATTTGGTAATGGATGTCACATGAATTTCAAAAGAATTTCCTTCTGCTGTATGTATGTAGGACTCTTTGTTGCGTTTCATTATATTTTGGAATATTGCTACAATTATTCCTTCTTTCACCGACCCTTTCTCTTCTTTAAACGCTCAACAAATTATGCGTTCATGTGAAGAAACGAATTTTGTCTGCCAGTGTTTTGTTTTGATAGCAATACTGTAACTTGTTGATTTAACATGACTACAGTAATGTATTCTGCAACCCAAAACCCTATACCCTAATGTGTGCAGCAACCCTAAACCCCAACTTTTAAATCCCTGGCTAGCGCATGAATTGAACTGTAGATTCCTTCTAGCACAAATTTCCTGTTGGTAAATAAACTGCAAATAAAATTGAAGAGAATCCTGTCGTATGACATGATATAATGTGCAGGGAAGACATATTTCAGTATTGTGAGATTTAATATAGAATACAATAAAGTATTTCTAGGATTTCTGAGATGAAGCGTTACAGTTTTAATCTTTAAAAAGTTGTACTTTACAATATATTTAATTTTTAATTATATTCTAAAACGACAGGTAACCGATTGCTTGCATATACATTGGGAGAGGTCACATTGCACTTTTATGCAAAGCTGCCTTTCTAGTTAAGTAGCGCTTCTTCTTTTGTACAATCACCCCAGAGTTTATTGAAAAATTAAAGTACAAGCTACCATTCTCAGGAACAACTTTGGTTTCCTCTAGTCACTTGGAAAATCTGTTTAGCTCTTTTCACCGTGCTTCACCTATGGTCCATAACATTCTCATATTACATCTCGATTCAGGCAAAACCTATTTAGCTGTTATAGTTTAAAATTTATGAATTGGAGTAGTGAGTTAATAGGAATAACTGTTTGTGTTTTAAATGAAACAAGTGGGTATGGTTGATAGGGTTTAGAAATATTACCCAACTCTATGGAAAGTGTAATGTGGTTTTTGCAAGTCAAGCCATTTATTTGGTATGGTCAGCTTTTAGAACAATAAACGGTTTCTGAAATATTGAACTTGGGCAAGAAAATGTGTGGAAGTGCACGAGCACTCTCTTTCAAATTCGGAGCTGTAAGAGACTTGTATAAATACCAAGAACAGCCAACCTGTCCAGGAATTCTGATTTATAGGTCATATATCTTGATTCAGGTGAAGCCTACTTAGATATAACATTCTAAATTTTATGAGTTAGAAAATTGAACGTTAATAGTGATATCTATCAGTACTTCAAATGAAAATAGTGTGGTAGTAGTGACATAAAATAGTGTGGTAGTAGTGACAATTTCGAGATATTTAAAAAAAAAAAATTTCCACAGGCGTCGCTTAAGCGACGGTTTCCTCTGTCGCTTTTTCGACGCCTTTCTCTGGATTTCCGTCGCTTTTCCGATGCCATTTTTGATCACCGTCGCTTATCCAACAGTTGCAGGTGTCGCATATCCGACGCCTTACGTTGATATTCGTCGCTTAAGCGACGGTTATGGAGGCTATTTTTCAAAAAAAAAATTCTACCGTCGAAAATATTCTGTCGCTTAAACGACACTTTACATTTAAGCGACGGTTATGTAGGTGTCGCTTAAGCGACGGTTATTTAAGTGTCGGATAACCGACGCCAAGTTTCCGACGCTTAAGAAAAAATCAAAGTGTCGTACATGCGACAGGAAAGTGTCGAAAATCCGACATGACGGCCGTCGGATTTTGGGTCGAAATGTAGTAGTGTTGTGTTCAGCTATCACTTTGAGTTGTTACTCCTCCTCTTGTCCATTATACCTGGGGAATCTGCTCATGTCTCCTACATGACAGATAAGTCTAGTTGTTCTATCTATTCGTTGTATGCTGCCTTGGGTCATCTCTGTGTTGTGCTCACTGTTCAAGGACTATACTCAATGTCTGATCTATCACCTGATCCCATCACTGTTATATCTATTATCCATTTACTTGTGTCTCCCTTCTTTTTCCCAGTTCCTAGTCACTCTTGTGATCCGTTGGAGGATCTCTTTCCTTCCTTATCACAGTATGGTTCCGTTTCAGTACCTCCTTATGACGAAGACCTAGAGTTTTGACTATAGTACCTCTGGATTCACTTTCATCATTGGTGAACTCCTTTGCTTCAGTTGTCAATTATCCATTATTGTTTGACAAACTATTCAATCCTCTCCATGTTCGACTTCAGCTTACCCTTATTCACATGGCTTGGATTGTACTGGTTCTTTGGGATCATTTCTGAAGACCTTAGTCCCTCACTTTGGGCTAAGTTGCGCAAGACTATGTTCTATTCTGATATCCAGCTTCCAGATCTTTGAAGACTCATCATTATTGTATTATGGCTTCGATCCACCTTTGTAATATACGTGGTTTCTACTCGTATCATATGATGTAATCAAATATTGTAAAGGAGCTAGTGTTCCAGTAAATTGAACATAGCATCCTCAGATGTAACTTTGTATATGACATTATTATGTATTTGTTTCAGGTACTCTCTCTGCACCATTGGATTTCTGAGTTCTCCAAAGTTGAATATTATAATGTATTTCGGCCATCGTTCCCCTCTGACCTCACACATTAGGGGGCATCTGTTATACACCTGAATGGCACCTCTCCGTCCGAGTGCTGATATCCCTCATGTCGGCACACAAAAGGACACTTATGGATAGAGGTTTGCCCATAACATTATAGCTTGGCTTGTCATGAAATACATTCTACCTTCATCCAGCTAGTACTTTGCCATTTTGCCATGTTAGGATGTATTCACGACTCTCTTTATAGACAACTCATGCATCACTCGCGAGTCTCCCTTACAGCCAGTCGCGAATCCATGTATTCGCGGGTTGCGCTTATACAAAGTCGTGAGTTACTCACGGGTTGCTCTACTACATACCCGCGAGTGTGCCTCTTAACATGAAAACATAAAAACACGTGCTAATGGGAGATTAGTTAAGGTATTTTACTTAATTCTCCTAACTGCTACAACTTCCCCCACCTTTGAGAACTGCCTTATTTCACCCATATAAATGCAGGCCTTGGGGAGGGTGTTGAGACAGATACTTGGAGAGCAAAGTTATGCTGGTGGATTGTTTACAAAATTCTTTGGAGCAGTGAAACTTAGAATGCTTTGGTGACAGAGGAGTCCTTGTCTCAGACGTTTGGTTTTACTCTGAACTTTCTCATTATTCATAATAAAGAGATTACTTCTTCCACATGTGTCTCATATATATTGGTTTGATAATTGTTTATGCTTCAGTATTTCATATTTGATTTATCTAACCTGCTAATATATATATATATATATATGAATCACTCTATATCTAGAAGATTGTCTCTGAACAGGTGAAAGAGGAGTGAGCCTTCAAGACTTTGGAAGTGGAGCAAATTAGAAGAGGAATAGCAAGGATCGAACTTCGTTTAACAAGTAAGCTCCTCTAACCCTCCTATTTCCTATTCTGCACTTTAGAAGTCATTTGTCTTCAAGTGTTTGAGTATGTTGGTAACCCCCGGTCTACGATCATTAGGTGCATAATCCCTTACAACAATTGGAATATGTCAAATGCTTTTACATTATTGATTATATATGCTAGAATAGATCTAACACCATGATATATAGTATGCTTGTATTGTTTACTTGTTGTTGAGGAAGTATTATATCAATTCAAGCTTAATATTGGAAAGCTCAACGGGGATCTATTTCAACCGTCCGGATTCTATTGCATATTGGGAAAGATTGATTTCTGGAGTCTAGCTGTCTGTTGTGGTACCCCAAGCCATAGGAATTTCTCTCCATAACAAGGACCTCATCTATAAAGGGGGTTGGAAAATGATCATGCAGGAAGGAATCATTCATCTTTCTCAAGTCAACAAAAATGTCAAATTCTCCAATATTCTTGTCCTGAACCACCATAGGGATTATCCATTCCGATTATTTGATAGGCTCAATGATTCTAGCATCCAACATCCATTCAAGATCAGCCTTGACATGTTCTTTGTATCATGGGTTTAGTCGATATGGCCTCTGTCGCAGAGGTTTTGTGTATGGTTTCAACGAGATTTTCATCTCCCCTATATCCCCTAATATTCTTTTCATTTTCGAGAATTGTGTCAGAAAGAGATACTTGAACTCATGCAGCAAATCTGTGATCTGTGCCATTTTTTCATTGTCCCAATAGTCCCCAATATTAGCAAACTTCAGGTTCTCTTCCGTCCCGATGTTAACTTTTTTTATCTTCAGCGACTGACTCATGGGGTCAGTTGGTATGTCTGGTGCTGTAACATTTCAACTTCCTTCTGATTCTAGAATATTGACATTCTGCATGTCATCATCATCTTCAGGTTCACCAAATAGATTGTAACATGTCATCATGGATTTCATATGACACTATGCATGTGGATCTACAGGGTCTGCGGCTGGTAAAATGTTCAATACTACATCGCAGATGAGTTGGAGTGCATTGTGGACTTCAGGTTTACCACCTCGAAAACTAAAAGTGTTCGCAAAGCAAACCGATCGCTACTCCTAGGTAGTTATAGTTCTGCACAGTTCTGCCGCTACATACCAGGATGTAGGCATCTCTTCCAAAGTATGAACAAAAGCATCGACCCACTCATCCTTGTTTCGTGACGCCCACAAGGCTTGACATTCCATCAAATGACTGGTGGGGTCATTCTTCCCATCATATCTCCCAGAGTGATAGATCCTGGAATCACCGAAGCGCGCCATCATCAATCATCGACACTGTGCCCATTAATGGATTGTCTACTTGTGAGTCGCCCACCAGTGTGCTGGGGTGGCATTTAATGCTTCTTCCAGCGTGAAAAACCTCAGTGGTTCAAACACTTTCTCTTCAAATTATTTGAGGAATTCATACAAATATGGAAGCCCATCATAGATCAGAAACTTGATAATCTTAGTCGCAACGCAACGTAGGGACTGTGTGACTAGTCCACACTTCCTAAAAGACACCTCATGCAGCCGATTTTTCCAATTTTCTAAAGTATCATCAGAATCAGAGGACATAGAGCTAGTGTTGTGCCATCCAAGTTCGCCATCGATGATAGGGTGGATATAGTCTTCGGCGATATTGTAGGCATGATCCTATCCTCTACCAACTTCATTCTTGACAGGTTCAATATACCGACATCCTTCATGAGGTTCCATGGGATAAATGACCCTGATATATTAGTTTTCGAATCTCATAACCCACTTCTTGAAATTGATAACTGCCATGCTATCATTGGCCCATCCTATCCCCAGCAGCGTGGGATAAGAGCCTCCACTATAAACTACTTAAATAACATCAAAATCAGCATATGTCTTCATACCTTCAACATCGACGACCAGGTTTGAGACACAGCCAATAGACTGAACTTTGGCCTAATTCGCTAGTCGCGGTTGCACAGGGGACCATCCCAACATTGGCTTTCCCATTAGCTTCCAAGTCTCCTTGGTCAAAATATTCACATCCGACCCGAGGTCAAAAATAACTTAATCAACTTCATAGTCCCCAATCTGGATGTTCATTCTCATCTCTTTGCTTGTATTTCTCTTCTGGAGAGAATTCACTGTGGAATCCTATAGCATATTATTCCGAGGGTATAAAAACTTCTCAATCTCAACGAGAGCCTTGGGATCTCTGGCTAGTGATAGACAGCTCTCAAAAAATTGTTTCAATTTACCATGTTGTCGCGATGGTCCTTCTTCTACGGATGGATCAAAATCAGATGGCATTTCAACAATAGGTGACTTACCTGATTTCTCCCAATTGCATGCTTGGCCTCAAAGAAGGTATCTTTCTCTGTTGCAATATCAAATGTTTCCTTTTTCTTCCCAATAAACCAAACTTGTTGACGGGGTCCATATTCTCCGGTCATCATACCTGCATAAGTGACGACAGCTTGGGTTTTGGGTTCTACTAGAATCGTCGCAATCGTCGGTCCTTGATTCTGGTTTTGATCTTGGTTCAAGGGTGGATTTTGATTCAGGTTCATAAGCTAATTTTGAGTTTGTAGTGGGATATGAGTCTGATTCTGCAATGACAGCTGGTTTTGTACTTGGTTTTGGTTTTGAAACTGGTTCTAATTCAGCAACTGAGCGATGTTTTCAGCCTCCCACTTCACAATCAACTGAGGGTAATTTTCAACATTATGCTCTCTTGTTGCACAGTATGTACACTAAAAATGAGGACACTCCCTATGGTAGTGCCTGAATACTCCACAGGTGTAACACTAAATTTATTCTTGAACTCATCCTTTGCCTCATCCGAAACCTCCTTGGAATCCACTAAATCCTCCTTGAAATCCTCCTTGCCGCTGGTATTGTGGTTAAGCTGCTTATTGATATTGTGGTTGGGCTAGCTACTATGGGGGATCCAATTTCTGCTGAAAGTAGTGCGCTGCTTGAACATACTGTGGTTGAGGATGAGTGATCGACTATTGATTGTACTATGGTCGCAGTGCAAACTGTGGTTGTGCTACAAACTGTGACTGCGGTGTGAACTATGGCTATGATGTGAACTATTGCTGCGACTGTGACATAATAAAATGCATTTGTGGAGGTGGTGTATACTGCACCTAGGATGTTGGTTGTGCCATCTACGGCTGAGGTTGCAACTGCTGGATCGTGTGGAGATCCTCACCCTTCAAAAAGTATGCATCATATGTTCTCTCCTGAAGCAAATCATAAGCTCGATAGTCTTTATCCTCGTTCCCCACTGAGTGACAAAAGGTGCAATACAAAATTTCTGCCTTCGTAACCATATTCTACGTGTAGCTACAGTTTTTGTGTCGATGCCCATATACCTTACATACGCGACACCATGGCACACCAACACAACTCAAGGGGTTCGGTGCTCCTGATAGGAAATTATTTCAGAAATTTGGATAGGTTTCCTTGGTGTGTCTGTTCACATGACACCGTGTGCACCAAAGGTCATCATGTTCTTCTTTTTCCTTCATGATATTTTGTATCTAGAGTGTCATATTTGCTAAATGTGCCTGAATCTGGTTCATGCCAACTACAATCTCCGCAATAGGAGAAGCTTCTAACTTCATCGCAATCTCCAAAGCCTCACTCTGTGTCGTCATATTTTGTTGCATTAACGGTTATCAGATGGGTGAGACCATTGTAGCAATGAACCACTCCTTATGCTGAACATCGCTCATTTTGAAGCTGAATCAGGCCATCAATGTCTTAAATCATTGATAAAAATCCAAAACAGTTTCATTCGGGAACTGCTTGATCTCTTTGAGCTCTGTAATATATTGGGCCTCAGATTTGGGTTTCTTAAATTCCTCGCATAGGCCCTCCCGAATCTCATTCAATGTTTTTATCGTGGTTCCCTAAGGAACCTGCATGAATCTCATGTACTAGTCAAGCGCACGACCCCTAAGGGTGGTCTGCAACTAGATTTTCTTGATATCATCATCCATGATCTGTATGGAAGTCCAGACTACTTCACACAAGAACCAGAAGGGTCACTTCGTCCCGTGTGGTTTTTCTTCGCGGCCTTGCATTTCAATCACATCATGACCTTCCCCTGTCCTTTGCCTCTTCTCTTGTAGAAACCTTTCTCCTCCCCTCATACAACCACTTGTTTCCTTGGAAACCCTCACAGTCTCATCAGAACTCATACACATCTACCCCTTATCTTTCCATTTGCCTCCCCCCTTTCGTCGCAGTGTCCACGGCCTCCGCACACTAGATTTCCACTACTCAAGGTGCATTTTTAGAATACCCTTCTCGTAGACAAGAATATTAATAGATAATTGTAGAGACAGCAACAACGTACCTCGTGGACCGTTGAAGAACTCTCTTTCTACTTCATTGTATGACTTATTGGTATCGACTACAAACTCAGTGATGTATCCTTCTAGAATACTATCAAGCCATACTTCGATAGCTCATGATGATTTCTTGTTAGTTTCTTGCAATTCCTGGATCAATTCAGGGGTCCAGGATGTGGCATCCCCTCCTTGATGGTTGTTCTTCTTATAAGTGAACTGCGCGAGCCACTCATACAGTATGATAGGAAATTCATAGAAGAACCATTCGTGGGCACCGTCATGGATATATCTGGCTAGCTATCCAATAGTTTGTCAACAAATTTGGATTCTAATTCTCTGTTTCAGCAAACTCTCATAGCTTTAGTTCAAACCAATCTTCAATCTCCGTTTTAGTTGGATGCCACAACATATCCTCCCTTCAGTCGCCATGAGGTCCCGACAATGAAGCCATTTGTTGGAAAAACCCCACCAACAAAGCCTCGTCGACAGGGGTTCTCACTCTAACGACACCCAACCATGATCTGCCTGAGCACCAGACCACACAGGTTTCACCCTGCCTAGCAACACCTGTAGAGCAGATGAAGTCTCACTCGAGATGTTTGAGGGAGAGCTGTCGGAACCAAGTTTCCAGCAGTAAGAAGGAAGGACAGGGCATAAGCAACTCACAACATAATCATTAGATTCTTCAGTGATAGTTGATTAGTATCACAGCATTCATCACAGATCTATTAGCATAACTAATAGATTTCATCATTCACTTATTCATCGCAGTAGTGTCGTTCATTCATACAACAGATTCAATAAACATCCATCATTGAAATCGCAACACATAAAGACAGGAAAGAAATAAGAGACAAGATCAAATTAGGGTAACATCCGTCATGTCATATTAATTATGTGCAACAGATCCAGATCATACAGTACTTATCCATAGTAGGATAATGATCACAACCCAAGATTCAATAGTTGGTCGACACAGACAGAGCCAAAACTTCTCAAGAAAAAAATGAAGCGACAAGATCACACGTAGTTATCATATCTCAAAATGGATTAATCAATTGATCTTCTGCATCAATGATAGTGGCTTACAATTGCAATTCTAACTCTATATATAGGCTTGTTCCTTTACATCCAAGGTCCACTTTTAACTAACTTCTAACAAACTAGTCACCTATATCCACAAAATGTGGTCAATCGGTATAAAATTGCATACAAAATTCCAAAAATGGTTATTCTTCCACCTATCGCACTGATTTGGTCCTGTGCGGTGTTGCATGAGCTTGCACATCCTCTGCGGTGTTGTGCAACTCATTTACCCAAAACCCTTGCCAACACCACATGATCACCCAAAGAGGTGACCCACATTATGGATCGTGTTGTCATTATCCCACTTGATGATTATACATGCGAATATTTGACACAATTCTTCTACTTTTACTTTGCTTCCAAATTAAGTCTCATATAATACAACAACGAGTTGCTTCATAGAACACCCTGAAATGAATTAAAATTGATGGAGAAGTATCAATTTTATGAGCTTTAGCGCCAATTCCCTCAAAGGCTCAGTGAGTGATGTTGTGATACCTATTAAGGTTGAAGAAAATGCCATCGGATATGTTCCACAGCAAGCAGGGAGGTGATTGGAAACTGAACTAATTCCAACCCTCTTTACACTAACGATACGAACCATCTTTCCAGGGTTGGAAATAAGGAATCATTTTGGTTCCCACAAGAGAAATATTATCTCAACATTGCTGAGAAAGAAAGAAGAACCAACAACTACAATTCAAGGGCCAAAGGACATCCCACCGAATCCGATGGATAAAATTGTGGAACAAGTCATCATAGTGCATAGTATCCATTGCTATAACCCACTTATTCGAACTAGTGTTCAGATAATGACAAACAGAAACAAACGCCACTGTCATAACCATCATCTCTACAAAAGACTATAAACATAATGGGTGATGATGCTTTCAAGAAAAAGACGAACTTGCAGATTTCAATAAGGAAAGGTAAAACATCGATGAGATGACATACTTTACTAGTATTAGGGTAAATCAAACACCTACAAACTAATTTTCCTTGCCGAATGCTGCAAGCTCTAAGGTTTATACCAATGTTGCATACTCATTTAGGGATGGTAAAGGGGAAGATTCTGAAGAGGGGAAGGAAAAACTTGGGATGAGTTAGAAGCTGAAGCTATAAATGTAAATAAGGAGAATCGGTGATGTTCATAAGTTTCCCATCCCGTCTTTCATGTTTATTTAAAACAGTAAATTTATACAATAGAATAAAGAAACACAGTAGTAGCAAAATATAGAAAGAACATACATGAAATAATGTACATCAAAAGGTGCGTGAAGCGGTGACATCAATAGAGAAGATAATGCCAGAACATGTTAGTTCTGATCTTGTGGAATAATTATAGAAGACAAAGGATCAAGTGTTGCTAGAAGAAGAGAGAGTTGTGAAAATCTTGGAAGCTTTTCACAGTAAAGTCGACACAAGGAAAAAAATGGAGGAATAGCTTTGAGTGGCTCGGGATGAGCCACAGATGAGTGTTGGGAGCATGTTGGGTCTAGGGAAAGGAAAGCATAATTCACTTAGAATTATTCCTAAGTATGGAGAAGAGCTAAAGAAGAAGAGAAAGGAGATGTAGATAAGAATCGACAGGAAGGAAGAGGAAGGAAGATGCACGATAGAAGGGGAAGCCACGCCAAAAGGAAGGAATGCAATAAGGGAATATGCGACGTAATAATAGTACCAGAAGGTGTGCAAGTGGCATGATGGCTAGAAAATGACAATAAGGCATAATGGTTATAAAGTGACAGGCCATAAATATTGTGGGTACATGTTCAGCTAGAGCCAATGGAAGCAAAAAATATGAATGTATATTTGTAAGTCAGGTCATTAGTGCCTAATGTTATGTATTACAAGAATAGGAAAGACAACCTTTTGGCTAAGTACAGGAAGTTAACTGAGAAAGCAATAGGAAAAGAGTCTGTAACAAGTCTGTAAAAGAGTCTATAAAAGAAGGAACCCAATATGTATGTAGGTTATCTTCTTTGTTATTATCTCTTTAGTGTTATATTGTTAGTTTCTCTGTATTTTGTTTTCTGTTAGTGTTTTCTAAGTGCATGTGACTTGAAGAATCTGCAGCTAAGTGCACAGAAGTGTAGGAGAAATTGAATCAATCTAGGCTATGTGTGGATCGTTGGTAGAGAGAGAGAAGAAGAGAAGATTAGAGAGAGCGAGAGGAAGAAAGAGTCTATAAATATAGAGAAGAAGATCTAGAACAAAGTCTGCAGCTTAGTGCACAGACAAAAAGTGCATATATTTATCACGCCAGATGAAGAGCACCTTTGTGGTTTTTTCCTGGGTGGGTTTCCACATTAGATCCTATGTATATGCGTGAAAGTTGATTTTGTTTGAGTTACCTGTATAAATGTTTCATTGAAGGAATGCTTATAGATTTACTTCTGAATGAATAGATGTATAACAGTCACACTATATCAGTTGAATATGATTATGATGCACAGAGGTTGTTGTTATATTAGTTTCATAAGAGAAGTTGGGTCGTAGTCTAACTGTTCACAATAAGCATACATAATCCACCCACATGCTCAGTTTAGTTCCTTTGTAAAGGACCGAAGTACCAAAAATCCCCTACCAAATTGCGGAAACTTGTTTTTCAAAGTTAACCATAGAAATATATCTCGTGTGATACTACATCCATGTCGCAGGTGTTGTTGAGTGAGATTTTCTCTGTCGAGATGATATCTTGGGATTTGTTTTTCTAAGCAAAAAGGACTGAACCGAGGTCAGGGTCCTCAAGCGAGGGAGAAAAGACAACATTGGCACCCCACTAATGACATGGGAGACTCATATGGGGACCACCTAACACTTGATGCACCATTTTGTATGAGTTTAGGACCTCTAGAAACTAATCCCTATAATTTAGAAAACCACACTGAGTGCCACCAAAAGTCACCAGCAGGACACCCTATTCGTCATTTAATTATGTTAATTTATGCTCTGATTCCCATCAGTTAGTTCATCTCCAATTATTCTAGTGCCACTTTGATGATTTAAGGGAGGTTGGGTGCATTTTCACACCTACCTTGATCAGTTAATTGGGTGTGAACTAGTTATGTCACCCGGAGTTGCATTATTGTCTCTAGTGGTTATTTTCCAACATTGAGTTAGCACTAGATTCATTGCAATGTAGTGAATTTAAATCCTACCTATGGAATTCAAATTCTTCATTTTGTATTGCAATTGTATTACAAGGAGGTTAATGATAATTCATGTAATGTTATGTTGACCAATTTTGTCTCCTGGTTGTTCAATTTTCACCATGAATGTTAGATTAGTTTTAACTCAATTGATTCTCTCTCCTAAAACCTTATTTCACATTGAATTTATTTAGGCTTGAGGATCCTAATATTTTATAAATTAAACAAGGTATCAAAGTAGGTGTTCAGGCCAACTTCAAACCTAAGAAACTTCCATTGATGCACCAGAAGTAATTGTGTTCCACATAATTCCTGTTGTTCTTACCTTTTTTCCTATGAAGTTTGTCTAGAGAAGCCTATCCAGGTGTGATGCACCCAAATAAAGTGCACATGTCAAAGTGGAGAGTGTTTGAAATGGTTTGATTTCAAATTAAAGTGTTTTTGCAAATAAATCGAACAATTATGAAGAATTATTTTTTCCTTGAAGCTGGAAGATGGAGAAGTTACCATCTTTGACTCCCAGGACCTCACACCCTTCAACTATATTGATTTAATGGATGATATGTAGATAGTATTCCATAATAAGGGTATGTACAAGGTAACCATGGACAAAGAGGTCAAACCCTAGAAGCCTCATACAAAGTTGAAGTATTTGAATAAGTTGGATGAAGCATTTGGATTCATATGCATCCACATATCCAAGGAGTTACTCTTCCATATTGATTGACTAAAAACCCCAAAGGAAGTATAGGAGAAGCTCGAATCCTTGTTTGGAAAGTAGGATGAGCTAAGGGGTCATATTCTAGAGACTGAGTTGATTGCACTATATCCCAACAACTTCGAAAGTATACAACAGTTATTCTCAAAATTCAAATCCCTTGTCATGTAGTGCAAGCAGTGCGGGATTGACAAGAAGGATGAGAAATTGGTGCTCTCAATTCATATCCACCTTTCACTTTTGGATACTGACAGCTCCTAATTAGCAAATTCCATTACTTGATTCCTTCACAAAATCTCTTATTTAGGAACAAGACAAGCTGATTCAGATGGGAGCCCTCAAAACCTCCACAAATAAAACTCTCTTGGATGGGGAGACAAAGAATGCACAAGAAAGAAAGAAAAAGAAAGGAAAGGATAAGAGGAAAATTGAATTCGAATGTAAGGAAGATTTTGATCCACCAGATGAAACCTCGGGCTCTAACAAGGACAAAAATCAAAGGTTTGACAAGGGAAAGTGCTCCTACTATAAGAAAGGAAACCATACATATAAAGGTTGCATGAAGAAGACCATATATCATATGTCAAAACTCCTTGAAAAACATAATATTTCGCTCCTTGGAGGCATAAGGAAGGATGACTCTTGAGATGAAATTGAAGATCATGAGAGATTCCATGCACTGAATGCTGGATTTTCAAAATCTCGTGCTTCCTCATTGATTCAGGAGCCTCCAATCACATGGTTGCATCTAAAGAATCATTCTCTTCATTAAAAATTATTGATGGTCCAAGTATTCACATTGGATATGTAAATAAAATCCAAGCTGAAAGGAAGGGTTCAATCAAATTAGAGCATGGAATTTTTATGGATGTCTTCTATGTTCCCTCCTTAGCAACAAATTTGTTGTCTGTATACTAGATGACACATACATGATCACTGAGGCAAGTTGTATTTGATCCCGACTTAGTGGATATCACCGACATCTCAACTGCAAATATGATAGCTAAAGGTGTTGCAAACCATGCCTATAAGGCATATGAATTCTCATAGATTCTGCCACACTCAGTTCTAGTGCAGTCTCAGCTGCCATTTGAAAGGGAAGGTAAATTCATCCTACATAAACCTTTTGTATATGATAATGTTTCCATTAATCTTTTAGATTCAAAATATGATGCATAGGACCAAGTTGAATCATATTTTGGAATTGAATATGAAGCTCAATCAGATCCAGATCAAGATCCAATCCCTACTCCCAATCCTAGGCCTAAATGGGCTCAAACGGTTATTGAGGATGTTGTGAACATGACTGGAGAGTCATCTGAGAAGAGGAGAACAAGATCTTAGTTTCAAAATGAGAGTCTTGCACTATTTCAAGAAAACCCACTTCTCCTAGAGAGGTGCTACAAACTCACAGAGAGATGCTACTTGATGGTAAGGTTTGATCAAAAGTTCTACTAACTGAAGAACAATGAGAGATTGGATCATGTCACTCTTCCTCCAGAAAGAAGAGACAAAAGAAACTTTCTACATGAGAAATTGGAAGGAAAAATATACATGGAAAGGCCTAATGTGTACACTGATTCTCTCTTGGTATGCAAGATGAGTAATTCATTGTATGTGATTATGCAAGGCCCCAGGGCATGGAATCCCAAGTTCATTTCTTCCATACTGTCAAAGAGGTTCGAAAGATGCAAGTTTGGTTGAAAAAGTATCAACATTTCTTCTCCTATATTATGTAGAAACTTCAACTCTATGAAATGGATTCTATGTGAGGTGAATACACAAGCTTGAACATTGTAAAACACCCAGGACTAAATTCCACTTTCAAAAGGAATGGGATAGACTAGAGCTCATCCAAGCCCGTAAGAGAAAATGATAATGGGGAAAGAGAAAACCATTGTAGGGATCTCACATAGATGGGACTACTCCCAAAGTGGATTTATTGCACTGGCAGTGTGACTCTACATGGCAATGTATCGCTACATTTCCCCAACAATTATTATAGAGGAAATTTTAAGTACTTAATGAACCCTAGAACTTCAGTAAAGGATAAGTTAGCATTATCTATCCCACCTACACATCAAAGGGGTAATCTAATTCCTGGTCAAGATACCATGTATATTCGTATGTACTTAGGAATTGGATAGGCCGCATAATGATCCAAACTATGTTAAAGTAAGAATAAGAGAATTATAAATATTTCTCCATTACTCCAAACTCCCCATGCTCGTAGGGAGGTTATGAACATTGAACAAGTCCATTCCTTGAAACCGAGGATGATTTAAGCCAAGGAATATGAAGAAATTTCTTTACTCAACCTAGAATTAGCAAGACCAAGTTAAAATATGAATTTTTGAGCTATTTAAGGAAGGAAAAAGTATAAATATGGATAATTACCAAAAAAGGAAAAACAAACTTACCATTGTACCAATTAGCTTGATGTTTGAGAGGACCAAATCACCTATAGTCAAGCTCCTACAAAATACAAGACTTGTAAGAACAAATGGGAAGAGTGTTAGTTGACTAGATAAATAAGTAATGCTCTCTAACTATATGATGAAGACTTCCTTAGCCTACATGTTAATTCTAGATTGTTATTCAAAAAAAAATTGTCCATGTTGTTTTACTATCTTTTTGTGGAAGTTGTGAAAGGTAAATACTTATGGTAAATATAGTGGGTATTTATGGGGTGATGTTACAAATGGTATCATAGATATAGGTTGCAGCAATTGGACCTAAAGGTCCCATTATACAATATTATTTTGTTTTTCATAAGGTTAAAATTTTAAATTGACAAATTTTATTGTTGCACACAAAAACACAAGAACGATTTCAAGACTTAGAAAAGGAAGGATCGAAGAGGAAAGGCATCACATAGTTGGCATGCATGTATCAAAGGAGGAGGGTATTTCTACATGGATTTGGAACAAAAGAGGCAAGTGGATTTATAGTCTGAGATCCTTGAGACTATGAGAAATCTCAAGGCAGACTTAGAGATTCTGAAAGCAGATAATGACAAACTCCTTAGAGCTAAATCTGAATAAGAATAATTAAATGAAATCCTATTGTGAATTTTACAATGAAAGAATGGGTTAAAATGTTATATAAATAATCTACCTTAGTACCATAGTGATCTATCTAGGAGACATAATCATTTTCCTTGTGCTTATGTTGTATGGTCTAACTTAGGTTATACTCATCAATACTGGTAAAATAGGTGATTCTGGATCATTAATTGATAGTTGAGTTTCTCTAATTTTATAATTCTATAACCCAGGTGCTTGTATTAATTGAAAACCAACTTACATATTTGACTAGGGGTGTTAGTGTGTGAATGTGGTTGTTTTGTGGTCTTATTGGTCATTTATTTGGCTCCTAGAGACTCTCCCACTTACCCATGCACTATCCCATCCTAGAATTCCCTCATTTATGACCTGGGAAATCTTCTTACATGTTCACACATGGATTCGTGACTATTTGGTTAGGTTTGGAAGCCTATTGGTCAACCTAGGGGGGTTTAGGGGTCAAATCCAAGCCTGACACTTGTATGCACTCACATGGTTTCCAAGGGATCATGAATTTTCCTTGATGTATTATAAATATGTACTATAAAATCTAAAATATGTACAGTAATAATATGATGAGTTATTTGCACCATTCACATTTTCTATTTTAGTCTCTTTTGTTGTTCTCTTTCATATTTTGTAAAATAATTTTAGTGTTAATATTTCTCTAGGTTTGAGTTGTTTTTTAGGACATGTTTCCAAAAAATATGAGTGTTTGCATTGCAGGTTTTACAATGTTTTTGTCACAAGTTGAGCAAGCAGGATGGATCAGAAACAGCTATTTCTTAAACCATTCAACTATTTTTAATGGAAGGTCAAAATGGTGATCTAGTTGAATTCAAAATGCATGTATAGAGTCACCATGGGGACTGAAGTCGAGCCCAACTCTGCAATAGAGAAAGCTAAGTAATTCAATCGACTTGATGAAGATTTTTGAAAGCTTTGCCTCATCATTTTGATGGATATCCTCTTTCATGTTGAAATACTTGGCACACACAATGAATTTTGGCTCAATATTGAGTCACTATTTGGTAATACTGGTGAAATGATAGGTCATTAGCTTGAGAATGAGCTAATCTCACCGATCCCAGTTCACTATGAGACCATTGAAGACTTATTTACCAAGTTCAGAAAGCTGGTACTTCAGCTAAAACAATGTGTAATAGAGAATAAATGTGATCAAATTATCTTTTCCATCCTTTCTAAACTAGGTCATAAGTATTCTGTGTATGTTTCGAGATTCCACTCAAGCAAGATTACAGTTAGAAATTGGAGGATGCCTACACTAGAAGACTTCATGGATTCTTTTACTCGGGGGAAAGAAAAGATCATAAAAATGGGTACCATAAAATCCACCAAGTAACAATCCCTTGGTGTTGGTGTATCAAATCAATCCAAAGGAAAGAATAAATATTTGAAGCAAAACGAGAAAGAGAACAAGTAGACAAGTTCAGAAAGCTCTAGTTCTACTAATGGGAGTTCAAGATACAAGAGGAGAAACAAGAGAGAGAGACCCACATGTGGTTATTGCATCAGTTCACATATTGAAATATATTTCTTCATAAATAATATGGACATCATGACCAAAATCCTTGAGGATAACCATATTGATCTTCCATATTTTGCAAGAGGATGGGAGTGCAAGCAAGGAAGTGGTAAGCCTTAGCATGCATTGAGTGCATGGGTGAAAATAATTTATGATAATTTTGTTTATAATGGATATGTTTCTGATTTACCTTCTGATATATCATAATCTTAATACTTCATCCATTCCTTGGAAGAAACCTCAATCAGTTCACCAAAGATTCCTCTCAAAACTAGTCATTTTTTGCTAGTTTCTAATGATTCTTATGAAAGATATTTCCCAATCCAATCAGATATTTCCCATTATGATTATTAAGGTGATATAAAGGATGATATACAACCTATTATAATCATACATTCATTTCCCCAACCATTTCATGACCAAAATACCTGACAACCCTCAAGTTCACTAGTTGGAAAATCTCAAAATTGCCTAGTTTCCAATACTGTGTCACTTGTATATGTTGCTTTTATTTCTCATATGTCTTTAATTTGTTGGAAATCCATATAATTTTCCTTCATGGTACTTCCTTTCCATATGTATGGAATTTATTTTACCACCCATGGTTCAAATCTCAAGTCTTCGGATCCTCCAGGTTCACTGAATTGCAATTATGATCTAGTTCCTCACTCTTCTCTCTCTATGGACCCATTTTCTCATGGAGACACCATACCTCTAATATTTTATTCTATGTATGACATATATTCTGATATTTCAGAGCCTCATGATATTTTTTACAAAGTTATGAATTTGCTTCATCAAATTCGGAAGAAGATTCATGGTTTTATTCACGATATCGAAGCTACACATGAAGCAGAATTTGTTGAATCTTTTGATGTTATTTGGGAAAGAGTTTGAATCAGATAACCTCAACCCTCTTTTAACATATTCAAATAACATGAAAAATACTACACTTACCCCTTTGGATTCTTCATAATCTCTAGGAATGACATCAGTTCAGCCCTGAATGCTGGTTGGAGGTAATACCTCCAATCCGACCACGGTGACAATCCCAATGGTTATCATTCATGTTAATAACATAAGGTCAATAGCACTCTCACTAACAGTTTGGGGAAGGGAAGTATTGATCTTGACCATGGTAAGTTCAATAATGTGTTGTATGTTCTAGGTCTTGCCTCTAATCTCTTGTCAGTGTATCATATGACTCATACTGGGCCTCCAAAGAAGGTCACTTCTCCCCTGATGATGTTGAAATCACTGAGATTTTGAATGGTAAAGTCATAGAAAAAGGTGTTGTAGATCACACTTTGAAGGTATACAATTTTTCCCATTTTCTACCCTACTCAAACCCCTCTGCTCTTTTGATTCATGCTAATGGAACAAGCAAGCTTTGGCATGAAATATTTGGCCATCTTAACTACAATTATATTTCTAATTTGAGTGAAAAATATATGTTCATAGGGTTATCAAATATCAAGTTTTCTAAGGGATTCTGTCAAGGTTGTGTCCTAGGAAAACACCCAGAGCACAAGTATGAGAAAGCTAGTCATGAGAGAACCTTTGCACCTCTTGAGCTGATCCACGGTGACATTGATGGTCTGTTCCCTCATATGTCCATGAGTCAATCAAAATATTCACTGACCTTCATAGATGACTTTTCCAGGTATTGTTTGGTTTACTTCCTAAATCATAAGTCTGATGTTTTTGACCTCTTCAAAGTCTTTAGAGCCTTGGTTGAAAACCAGTGTGGGAGGAAACTCAAGATCCTCAGATCTAACAATGGTGGTGAGTATGTCAAGTCTGAGTTCATTCAGTATTTTAAATATGTAGGTATTCAGATGCAGCATTCAATCCCTTACACACCACAACAAAATGGTGTTGCTGAGAGAAAGAACAGATCACTGAAGGACATGGCAACCTGCATGATGGAGGCTAAGACTTTGACACCAAATTTTTGAGACAAGGCTATAAAATATGCATCCTACATCCAGAATAGGGTGCCTCATAAACAACTTGATGGTATGACTCCTTTTGAATCTTGGAGTGGGCACAAGCCAGATCTTACCCATTTCAGGATTTTTGGCTCAAAGGCTTGGGCTAGAATTCCAACTGAAAAGAGGAAGGCTTTGCGGCCCCAAAGCCAAGAGGGCCTATTTTTTGGGTATTCTGAAGATTCAAAAGGGTACAAGCTGATAAACTTGAGCACTAACAAATATTTCATTGAAATAAGTCTTCAGTTCCAAGAAGACCCTTTAGTAGTAGTTGAAGTTGGAGAGTCTTCTTCATCACGAGATCCATTGATTGTAAGTGAAGAGACTAATGAGTCTGTTGATTCTGATATGTCTGATAATGATGATTCTATTGCAGATACTAACAGCCTTACAAGACCAAAATGGGTATCAAATACCATTCATGTAGCTGGGGAACTAGCTGGAAATCCTAGTGACACTAAGAGGACTAGATCTCAATTTTAGAGTGCCATTTGTGTAAAAGATCCTATATTTGCTAAGAAGTACTATCTGATGGTTGAATTAGATCCATAGACATATGAATATGCAACACATGATCCAATATGGAAAACAACCATGAAAGAATAATTCAGCTCGCTCTAGAAGAACAACACTTGGGAACTGGTTGATCGTCCCCCAGGGAGGAAGCTAGTTCAATGTAAGTGGATCTTCAAGACTAATTTTGATGCTGATGGTTCACCTTTGAAATATAATTTAATATTGGTAGCCAAGGGATACTTACAAGTACATGGTATTGACTACAATGAAACCATTGCACCAGTGGCAAAGATGGACTCCATAAGGCTAGCTCTAGCCATTGCAGCTTCGAAGCAGTGGGAGGTACATCACATGGATGTGAAGTGTGCTTTCCTAAATGGAGATCTCATTGAAGAGATTTACATGAATCAACCTGAAGGATTTTTTTCTAATCGATCTTTAGTGTGTAGGTTGAAGAAATCATTTTATAGGCTAAAGTAAGCCCCCGGGGCTTGGTATTCCAAGATTGATGGATTTTTGCTATCACTGAGTTTTGTTCGATGCAAGTCTGATCCTAATGTCTATTTGAAGCTGATTCATGGTTATTTTATGATTATTTTCTTTTATTTGGATGAAATTTTGATTACAGGAAGTTCAAAGAAAGAGATTTCCTCCTTGAAGGATGCAATGAACCATGCATTTTCTATGATAGATTTGGGATTGTTGAGCCGATTCTTGGGTCTTGAAATTGCTCAATCCCAACATGGAATCAAAGTAAATCAGTCCAAGCATGCTTTGGATTTACTAAACAATTTCAACATGAAATATTGCAAGCCAAGCAATACTCCCTTCCTTTCAGGAGTTAAGCTTGAAGAAGCAGGTTCTTCTCCTATGGTAAATAATACACTGTATAGGCAGTTGATTGGGTGTTTTCTTTATCTTACACACACTCGACATGATCTATATTATGCATTTAGTGTGGTGTTGAGATAAATCGATCAACCTCATGAGATCCACTGGAGAGCATCCAAAAGGATCCTAAACTTTGTTCAAGGTACAAGAACTCATGGGATCTTCTACAAAGAAAATCTGATCTTGATTTGATTGGGTTTACTGACAGTGATTGGGCAGGTGACAACTCAGATCGAAAGTATACATCAGTATATGTGTCCATGCTTATGGAAGGACCAATTAGTTGGTCAAGCAAGAAGAAGAGTTCCATAGCACTCTCATCTACAGAAGCAGAGTATAGAGGAGTTGTAAATGCAGCAACACAATGTTTGTGGTTAAAGGGGATACTTGGAGAATGTGGTTTCGAATCAGAGTTTTCAACTATTATCTACTATGATAATCATAGCACCATTTGAATATACAATGATCTAGTTCAAAGACAGCGAACCAAGCACATTGAGATCCATATGCATTACATCAGATAGCTTGTGCATGATGGCACCATTGATCTACTCTTTTGTGCATCTTCAGAACAAGTAGCAGACATATTCACCAAATTTTTTTGTGAGAAGACATTCAAATATATCAAATCACTACTAGGGATTGCTAATCATATTGTGAAGCATGATTGATGACAAGATTTCCAAAATTTTGTTTTTCTTGTCCATGTTTAAGGGAGGATTTTCCCACTGGGTTTTTGCCTCTTTCCTTGGTTGTATGGACAAGTAGTATGTAAAGGGTGACTAAGCCTTGTTGCTAGGCCCTATAGTTTTCTAATATTTACTTCTAAATTCAGGCTTAAGGGGGGGTGTTAGAATAATCAACCCATAGTTACCTACCTTAGACATTAATTTTAATTATTTTTGTCTTATTACCTAGTTTCCTAGATTCCATTCTATCCTAATTTCCTTCTACAAGTCCTAGAAGTCAACACATGCTAAAACTAAGTCATGGAGCACTTGAGAAGCATCCTAGAAACCCAATTTAGCATGTCTTCTTTATTCCAGATCCTCCAAAGTGCATATCTTCTTTTTCTAAAAAGCTTCCTTGTTTTATTTTAATTTAAGGCGAAAGGAAAAACTAGACTAGGTGTACTTGACTTGTTTTTTTTCCACATCATCCTCCTTCATTTTCTCCAAATAAAAGAATGAATTAGTTTTATTTCCATCCCTATTTATCTTTCCCACTTGACTTAGCAAATTCGTGAACATCTTCATAGATTTGGAAACTGCTTTATGCACCTATGGGGGATTTGACTAGATTTAGTAAGCCTACTTTTTTACTATTTCGAATGGCATATTTATGCATTCAATTCTCTCATGTAATGATATATTCCAGCATCCTATTACTTCACAAGGTTGGCTATTGTACACTTATTGAATATAGATCAGTGTTACGGTCCAATTTCAATCTCTTTTGGTGTAAATTTTGCATGTTTGATTAGCAATTTTGTGAGTGTAATTGTTCTATCTATTGGGTTCAATTTCCACAGAATGAAGGTATGGATAATAGACTGAATAGATGGTCTGAATAAAAGGCTGGACAGGCGATCTGAATGACAATCTATATAAAGAAAAGAATGGAAAATGGCCTAAATGATCTAATTATTGAATGATTTTGTGCATATGAAAACAAGATGCATAAAGGACAGTAAATAGACTTATTCAGTAATCAAAATAACAACAAAAAGACTTATGCTAATTCATGATCAGAAAGAAACTATTGTCTATAAAACAAACTAAAGTATAACCAAAGTAAATTTATAACAAAACAAGAGTTAATAGAACTAAACCTAATGTAAATTGAATCTAAGATGTAAACAATTAAAATCTATGTAACTATCAATATAAAATTAAACAATAAGCTTTAAAAAGACTGGAAAGGAAACTAACTATGCGTGTAACCGGTTATTTAATTCTCGAATTGAAACTATATTAACAACAAAGCGATACTCACAATCAAACACATGCTACTAGAGATAATGAAATAAATTATTACAGGAAACTAAATTACATAAGAAAACTGGAAATGAAACTATACTAACTAGAAGAAAGGAAATGATGAAAATACACACAGAAATGGAGACCACTGGTTGTTGAGGGGACCTCCCAGCAATTAGGGTTGCACTTTAATCAATCACTCATAGAGATAGGAACATGTATGAATAGCAGAAATATAACTTATATTAAAATTCATAACTATATTATAGACTTTCTCTTCTAACGTCGACTGATTAACATGCTAGCTAACTATGCTCTCGCTTGGAGGAAGGTATATGTAGTGTTTACAAGGATGAGCAGGTTGACCCTTTCAATGGTTGACCACTCCTAAAATAGTCAAACATTATTACAAACAAAGGATCATATGACAACACACAGTCATCCTCCTGCTCTTTCGCGTGGGGGTTATACTCACGCGGGCTGCGACATATTGTTTCTTGTCGACATGGGCATGATTTGTGGTGTCGAACAGACAAGGTAGGATGATGATCCTTCTAGAGTGAGATTCATCCAAACATCCAAATGTGTGGACAACAAAGCAACTGAAAACCATTCTACGCTTTAATGTTTGGGAATATGCCAATATACAGTGCACGGTTTGATCGGCAAGATGAATGGTGAGTTGGATGTGATCTGCTCATATCTAGTGTGGGTGCGTGTCCAATATCAGCTCGTGTAAGGACTATAACCTGCAAAACAATTTCATATATCAAACATATTTCCGAATATCATCGAATTGATTAGTAAAATCAAGAAATAACAAGAATAAAGAAGATTTTGCATAAATTTCAAATATATTCATACCTAGGGCTGAATGATAAGCTGTATGATAGGAATATGTCAAGAAGGTGACAAAATAGATGTGAAAAGAGTAATTTACCAGCCGAAAATAGTGAAAAAACTAGGATTAACATTCCCCCAAACCAAAGATATGTCAGTTCCCACTGAGAAAAACAAAAGATGAGTCAGGAAGAAGGTTGAGCTGCGTTAGTAGCTGCCTTCGACTTAGCACATGAAACTAGGGATTTAAATTTCAATCTCTTGGCCTATGATTTTAAAACATCGCACCTATCCTGTTGAGAGTTATGTGACAAAGTAATGGCATTGTTAAGGTCTTCGATGGCCTTGACTTTCATACACAATTCCTTATTCTCTTGTCGAAGTCATGCGATTATCTTGGCGTATTCTTCATTTGGACTCACTGACTGTGCCAATTCTTGATTTAATTGGTTTGCTATTGGCTGATGAGGAGTGGATGGTTCTGTAGATGGCTTGGGGCTTGGATGCGGACTCAATTCCATGGATGGTATATCAAGGTCAACAGAGGGAATTTGTGTTTCAGGACTCATGCCCTAAGCAGGTGTAGGGACAGTCTAACGAGTAGCATCTTTGAGCAATTTAGCTAAGACACTAGCCAATGTGAACATAGGTGAGTCTGGGTCAATTTTTTCTGCTTTGGCCATACCGTATGGATGATCGGACTGAATATCAGGCTGAACCGGGGTTTGGAAAATGGGCTGAACAATGTACTGGGAAAAATTCACCTTCTGGTCCCTGGTACGAATTCATGGAAAAGGTAAAAACTCAATAGATACAAGGTTAACATGGGTAGAATGGGCATATGGGCTTACCTCTAATGTATCTTCATCGATGTGCACAATGTTGGGGATATTCTTCTCTATGGATGGGGTTTTACTGGATTCGCAATTACGAATATTCCTAGGGAATTTTTGAATATTGAGGAGAGGGTTCAGGACTTTAAACACAAAAGTATCCCAAGTCTGATTCCTTGGTTTGAGCTGATTCAAGATCAAGAGATTGATCAAGCTATGGTGATACAAACTTCCCCTAGGATTAATGGTATTCTTCCTAACTTTTCTTGACATTTTCTCCAAGCTTTTTAGGAAATAAAATGGAAAATTGAGAAACTGTCGATTAACAAAATGTGCCAGTAAATGAAGATGGAAAGCTTTGAATACACTGAACTTACCCTCTCAGGTGATAAGGCGAATGATGACGAACAGAGGGTTGAGGTATTCCGTCTTAATCCATTCTCGATGGAATCCTTTGGTACCTACAACATGTTGGTACTCTGGCTTAAGAGTGAAGTTGTGGGACGACCAAGGGAGAAACCAGTGTTTGTGCCAATGAATGCCTTCTCTTGGGAGCTTAGTCACGATGATGATATTCTCCTTAGTTATCTGGAAAATGAGATGACCAACTTTGGCCAACTTACCATGAAAACCCATCACAAAAATCAGCAAAATTTCTTCGTCATACTTGTGCAATAGGTGAAGAAATGGATTCCATATAGCTCGGAAGAAAATCTCCCTACATTCTCAAAAATCCAGCATCTGGAACAGATCCTAATAGTTTTCATGCTCAAGACGGTTTGGAATTGTCAGACAGAGGAAAATATGCAAGGTTTGCAGAGGGTACAGGAAGATGGTGACTAAAACAGCTCTAAAGGGATGACAGTAAATGAAGGTGACAAAATGGAAAGAAAATTGCAAGAGGGTGAGTTTAAAACGTGCTCCATATGAGCGATTGAATGATCACGACAGACACTTGGCATGTTTAGATAATCATGCCATCATGGAGAATATTGAATCGTGTGCCATCAAAGGAGGCATGCGTTAACGAGTTCATAGGGTTTTGATCAGTTCAACCATGTGCAAAGTAAAACTTGCGATAGGCTCAACACATTACTCAATACGATTCCATAAATCACATTCACAACCATAATAACTTGAATTAACAAGATGATCGATCACTTGATGGTTTATGTGTATAATTGGATAAGAGGATAAGTGTAATGGTAGTATAATGATGACTGAAAAGATCCTATGGTCATATCACATCCATATGGGGTTTAAACGAGATCGTATTATGTCAAAATCGTACAAAATCATAGGTCGAAATTAGTCTTAATAAAGTCATAATGCTCTTATAAGCATGTAGATGTGACTTGATAATTATGGGTATAGGTAAACTAACTTATATTTTTTCCCAAAAACAAAATTAAGCTAACATGTTAACACACTTAACCATTAGTGCTATAATGTCACGGTTTTTATTCATATCATCATTTGGCATTCCATTCGGACCAGCATTCGACCCTTTATATGGTCCTACATATGATCCTTCATATGGGTTTTCTGTAAAAATATGCTTCGCTGGATCAGGTTGCTGTTAATCATCTTAAAAACACTTGTCATTTGTCAGACATAAATGAACCTTTTATGAATAGTCAGAAATATAAAGACAGTATAATATTCCCCCCAAACCAAAAATATGGCGTGTCCTCAAGACATGCGAGAAAAAATAAGTAATTTAAAAATAGTTTAATGCAGAGTTCTATCACGTTGTTCTCATTTTTGCAAGAAAAAGAAATACTAACTAATAAATGAAAATGATTCAGATATGTACATTCATCAGAAAAATAACAGTGCTTAGGAAAACCAGGTGAATAATGATAGTATAACTCAAAAAAATGCCATAGGAAAAGTTAGTCATCCATGCCTCATTGTAAGGATTTCTTGTCATTCTCAAGAATATTTTGAGTTTACCCTATGGAGTTTGTGATATTTTATAGCTATGGGTCCCATTTCTAGTACAATCATATCCTAGGTATTGGTTGAA
>LPNX010487877.1:692705-703311 GCA_001517045.1 Pseudotsuga menziesii | reverse complement strand
ATATATATATTATCATTTTCGACTAACCATGTGCATATTGGTGCATTAACCAAATCTATTTTACCCAATATTTCCCCACTGCCAGCAGGCCTGTTCAATACCCCGGTGGGTTTATCTTGGTACCATGAAAGCATAGCCCCATTGCCAGTAGGCCCATTCAGTACCCCAGTGGGTTTACTTGCATTTACCGAGATGCCTTGTTTTAAGATGTTACTTAGCATTGACCCGCTGCCAGCAGGCCTATTTAGTACTTCGACGGGTTTTCCTTGTATATTGATTTTAAATATATGGAAGCCAATTGTTACTAGAGTGTGTTAATCTTGATAAACAAATAATTCAACTTTCTAGAGAAAACCTTATAAGTAACTTTTATAATGGACAAAACCGTAGATAATGTCAAAAGAGAATAACTTAAATTTGTCCCTTGACCTCTCAGCCTATCTCCTTCATAAAATATCAATAATGTTACCCACAAGTGGAAATTCCACTTACTCTCGAGTTACCACAAAAATTCTTAAGAGACAAGTTTTGATAATAAGTATAGGATGAACTAGTAATCCATAGGTGTAAGATGAAAATCTGATGAACATGATGATTAGAGTAGGTCTTTCAAGAAACTGTTCCAATAAATGAGAAATGTTCATGTCTGAATCAAAATGACATTTATAAAATCATAACGAATCATAGTGAAAATTGTTAGGAATGATATACAGAGAATTCTTTTAATTTTCACTATAAACTTCAATTTTTGAAAGTACCCAAAAAGAGTTAAAATACATTAAGAGTATTTTAGTGCACTTCCCTTTTCAAATAATACCTCATGAGCTACTTATAGAGATAAAATATTTGTAATCAAACTATGTTGGGCTTAGGGCAGGCCCGGGTTCTTATACTTTTATCTTCGCACCAACAAAGAGACCCACAGTGTTGGCCCTTTCGGCAACAACCTGCGAACAGGTTGCAGTCTCACCCGAAACAACTATGGGGTGCCGCAGAATCAGGTTTCTATAGGCAGAAGAGGGATATTACTGTACCTTTAGCCTTAACAAATAATAATCATACAATACAAAGCTTCGACATTCACTTAAAAAGCTTCGCAGTTTAGATAAAAAGACAGTTACTTGCTTAACCCTTAACTGGGAATTCATAGCGAAGTTAATACTTAACAGTTTATCTTACTTTATCATTCATCTACTTATCAAATGCATAAAACATAACAGAAACAAAATAACATGAACCACCACAACACAAGATATACGTGGTTCACCCCCAGGGTAGGGGCTACGTCCACAGAATTGCGTTTATATTCAACACTTTACAAAACAACAGTTTTGATCTGCGCACTCAGCTACAGATCCTTCCTTCCAAAACCCTCTGTGCACTCAGCTGCAGAGGTCATCCACGCACTCAACTGGGACTTAACCTTAATCCAAAATAGGCCTTATCTTCTTCGCATCAAATCATCATCATACAAAAACCCTCGAAAAAGATATTTTCTCTTTTACATAAGTGCCTATTTATACAAGTGCACTATTACAATACCATGTGCTTAAACCATGGGCTTAAAAACCATGGGTTATTTACAAAAAGAGGGGCTTCGACCCAACCTTGAAACCCCTAAGACTATTTTGGATCGCAACTCCGCTTACAAGCTTCGCACCAAAACCGCGGAGTTGCCAAAATTAAGGACCTTAAAGGTCCGCGCCCCAATAGGCCCCTAAGACTCACTAGTGTCCCATCTCGGGACACTCTACTGCTTTTCTAGTGGAAGAATCTTGTTGGTGAAGATAGTAAACTGCTTGTTGAGGCTGCGCATGATATCTTCGGCTGCTTGCTCCTTCTCCACTATCTCCTGCAATGTTTCTACAGATGCTTCGTTGGCCTTTTCTTGTGCAAACGCATCATACTCCTTCAAAACTTTGAGCTGGTTGTTTGCAGCAGTGCTCAACTCCAAGGACTCGTTAATAAGGGGCTGCACAGAGTTCACCAACAGTGTTTCTTTCCTTCTGCAAGCTTCAATTTCTCGCTGGAGGTCATTTCTATGCTTCACCTTGAGCATATTCTGCAAAGGAGGCAATGTCTTGATTTCAGCTTTGACTACGTCCAGCTCTGTCTGTCACTGCTTGATGGTTTCTTGTAGGTTTTCTACTTATGGGTTATCTTGCAAGTTTTCCCAGGCCTCAACACTTTCGTCCAGCAGCTTTGATGCACTACTCACAAGATCGGAGATCTTCATTGCTGAGGCTTGAATATCTCTACGACGTTGTTCCCTGACCTCTGGTGGACTCTCAGGAATGATGTGAAGTTGAAGCTCCGCAATCTGAGCCTCATGTTCTGCTTTCAGCTTCTCTATCTGGCTTCGAGACTGTTGTGCATAGTCTTTCATCTTGGCAATTCTTTGCTCCGGTTTTTCTTCAGCCTACATGTTGAAGTCAAGGAGACTTCGACATGCCTCATCCAATACTCGCGCCAGTGCAGCCTGCTTGCTTTCTGCTTCTCTCTTTTTTTGTTCAGCTTCTTCCAACTGCACTATGAGGCTCTCACTTTGCTTCGTTGCATTTTCCAACTGCATGTTTGAGTAGCGATCGTGTTCTCGAATATCGTTCATGATTTCCAACTGACAAAGATGCAGCTCCGGCATAGACAACTTGGCGTAGTCTATCTCAACTGTCATACTCATCTGCGAGCGAGAGGATGCGTCAGTTATTATGAGGGCTACACTTGGTACTTGCCCTCTATTGTTTCTGGCTAGCCATTGCCTTGTATATGGCTGTGCGCTTACTGGGGTACTGCTTGCTGCAGCGCCTGTTGCTGTTCTTTTCGCTAACTCCTTCAGTTTTGTAATTCGCTGCGCTACGCCAGCGAGCGCATCAAGCTATGTAGCTGCAAAATCTGACCATTTGTTGGTTAATACTTCTGTGAACTTTGTCAAATCCTGATCAAGCTCCTCAATTATCAAAGCGGGCTCTTCAATGATATTCTTGCCCTTCAACACCTTAGCTTTCTTTCTGGGTGAAGGCTTTGTAACTTCCTCTGCTTCTGGAGACTTGCGCTTATCTGGGCGATTAGGGTCGAAAATTGTCTAAACTAATTCTTCTTCTTCTTCATCAGCTCTGCCATCACCACCATGGTCATCTCCGCTCTGCTGTGACTCATCTTGTTCTTCGCTTTCTTCTGGTGGGTCACTCTGCAGTGCCTGACTAGGACCCGCGCCCACATATGTCACTGGGGGGATTGGTATGTTGGGCCTTGTTCCTACATCCTTCATCCATTCAGTCGGCCACTGCTGAAATACTGCGAGGATGTCTTCCTGGGTCACCATGTATGGCAACTTCCAGCATGCATGCTTATCATCTGCGCGGGCCTGGATGAAGACATTGTGCATGTTGGCCTTGAATTTTGCCACTCCAGCATACTGAGAAAATATCTCATTACTGAGCCGCGGATTTTTTAGGATCTGATATGAAATATTCATTGCATAAAAGGAAAACACGTAGTTCATCATTTGCTGCAAGGCCTTATCCTGCGAGACCCAAAGAGATGCATACCTTGCTGCACCAGGCATGTCTGGAGGCACATCAACAAACTGTGCCTCAGTAGGCTCTCTCCATCCTACCAGTGCAATAAGCACTAACAACCATGAGTAATGAAAGGGTCTACCTTTATCCTACGCATCGCGGACATCTTTGAGGAATTCCCTAGCAATGTACTCTACCCATTTGTAATTGTAGCCTTTGGTACAGTTCGCAGCAATACTGACAATTGGAGCAAGTACTTCATTCGGTCTGCACTTCCGCATTAACTTGCATGCTAGGAGCTCTGCAGCGAAGTGAATGTTTTGGTGCCGAATTGTCGAGGTTTGATACCCTCGCTTTCCTTTCGTCAGGCCGAAGCAGTCCTTCATGTGTTGTGCCAGCTTCGTATCCTCGTGTTTCTCGATGAATTCAATCCCAGGATCAGGCCCTTCCTTCGGCAATCCTGTGATCTTATGAATCAGTGCTCCATCAATAACTATTTTTTGGCTTCCTATCCATAGGTTCCCATCATGCACCAACGCCAATAGTTGCTTGACCACCACAGTAACGTGCGTGCTGTGACCGAACTCGGGTACATTTAGCATATTCAAGAAGCCAGCAGCCCACTGTTTCACTTCTAGTAGCGTCGTACCGGCCTCCGGATAATGGACAGAGTGCAAGTATTTCCTAGGTGCGAACTGCGGAAATTTCCCACGATCATTCATATCGGGGTTTGCATACTTGAGCCGGTCTATTTTTCCTGTCATTGTTTTGACCAACTGCACACCCTGTGGCAGTGAAGGGGTGCGTAATGTGAATTTGGCTCTCCGTCGAGGTGGCTGAACTCCTGGTTGAACATGTGGAAGATATCGTGGACGCTGCGGTGCAACATTCTCATCCTCACCACAGTCTTCAAATTCTCCAGGAGGATTCATCACGGGATCCTCCGGTGTCTTTCCTGATGGCTTGTTCCTTTCTTCGTTCCGCTTAGAATGAACTTCTACCTTATATTTCTTTCGGGTTGATCATGTCTGCATTGGATGGTTCGGTGCTGGGGGAGTTTCTTCTCAAGGTGCAGATGCAGGTGGATTTCTCATAAGGTTTTGCAGACCCCTCTCTCTGAATTCTCTCAACACTTCCTGGACTTTGCGATCAGCTGACATGGACTCAACTCAAGAAAATCGCAGGCCTGGGTGTCTTCTTATAGAATCCAATGACCAAATCTGCCATAACTATGCATTAAAGACACCAAATCTGATAGAGCAGTTGTATATCTTGTCCAAACGGCGCTAGATTTCCCAAAATCTCATCATTATAGGCAGTTAATGCAGTTAACGTACCAGCGCCGCCAATTCTGATTTTTTTCCAATGGTCACATTTTAAGCTTCAACACACCTTTTGTCTTCGGCACAACCACTAACTTCAGCTTCACCACAATAAGCTTCGACCTTCGACCCATCCTGACAAAGCTTCAACAGAACTTCAAACTTCGACCCACGACATAATTTTCTTCCCCAACCTTCGACACTTCCACAATCTGCCAAATCTTCTCTGAGAACAGCTTCATTATAGTCTAGTACCCAATTTCAACTATTCTTGGTACTCAGACTCTTCTTCTTGCTATTACTTCTGGTCAGGGGGTACAGGCTTGTCCCTGTACTTCTTTAATCTACTTCCATTCACCATGGAGGGAAAAATTTCTCCATTCAATTTAGCTAACTAAACTGCACCACCATCGGTAACTTTCTGAACTATGTATGGTCCTTTCCAATGTGTCTTGAACTTACCTGGAACCTCATGAATTTACTATCATACAAGAGCATAAGATCACCATTCTGGAAATTCTTCTTCTTAATGTGTCTATCATGCCATGCTTTTTCTCTAGCTTTTTGCACTCGCTGCTGGAAACCTGCAATGAATCTGTCTTCTTCTAGTTCCAGTATCCTCGCCAACCTTTCATTCAACATAGCTGGATCATCCATCCTTGTGAAGGCAGATATTCTAAGGCTAGGAACAATGTACTCCATGGGCATAACTGCTTCCTGTCCAGATACTAGCCTAAAAGGTGTATGGCCTGTCAACTTCTTACAAGTGGTTCTATAAGCCCATAATATTGTTGGAATTCTAAGATCCCAATCATTTCTGTTAACATTGCAAACCTTCATCAGAGCGTGCTCAAGGATCTTGTTAAAGGCTTCGACAATTCGATTTGCTTGAGGATGGTAGGAAGTACTCTTCTGATGATATACTTGAAATTATTTGGTCAATGCTTCAATAGTATTATTCAGAAAATGTGATCCTTGATCACTCATAAGAATTCTACGACATCCAAACCTTGACAAGATATTATCAAAGATGAACTTCGCAGCTGAAGCAGTGCTACAGTCCTTGACTGGTTGAGCTTTGGCCCAACGAGTAAGGTAATCAGTTGCTGTAATAATGTATCTTGCTCCAGATTTCTTTGCAGGGAGATTGATTGGCCCAACAAAATCAATAGCCCACTTGTCAAATGCTTGTAAAGTTACCTGTGGAACCAGAGGCATCTCATCCCTCCTGGATGGTTTTCCTGTCCTCTGACAGATATCACAGCTGTGGCAATACTCTCTTGCATCCTTATGAATCGTAGGCCACCACAATCCAGCTGTTAGAATCTTCTGTGCCGTAGTTTTTCCTACATAATGACCTCCTGCTACTCCAGAATGTGCCTCAGCCAAAATTAATGGCTTTTCATGCTCCAAGACACATCTGTGCAGTATTTCATCTAGTCCCATCTTATATAGTTGTCCTACTATCAAGGTAAAGATATTTTCTCTAACCACCAACTGCTTCTTCTGCTGTGTTGTCATCTCAGAGGGTGTAAAACCTGTAGATAAGTACTGAACAATATCCTGAAAATAGTCATCAACCATCTGGATGGAAAACAACTGGGCATCAGGAAGACCTTCGTCCAAACTAGTGGGTTCTTCTCCTGACTCGATCCTTGACAAGTGGTCAGGTCCCAGTTTAAGTCTTCCTGGCTTAACTATGATCTCAAAGTCATACTCCTGAAACAAAATCAGCCATCTACATATCCTTCCACCTAACACAGGCTTGTTAACCAAATACTTCAAAGCAGAATGGTCAGTGAACATCTTAAAATGAGATCCTAACAGATAATGTCGAAACTTCTGCAAGGCATAAACCATAGCTAGACCTTCTCGTTCTGTCGTAGTATAATTCTTTTCTGCTGTGGACAATTTTCTACTTGCAAAAGCAATAGGGTGATCAATATTACCTTCACCTGACTGAGCCAACACTACACCTAAAGCAATGGAGGATGCATCGACATGAACATGAAACTCCTTATTCCAGTCAGGGAATACTAAGATAGGGGCAGTTACCATCTTTTCTTTCAAAATATCCAAACTTTTCTGACATTTAGATGTCCATTCAAACTTAATATCTTTCTTCAATTTCTTTTCCATAGGGGCTGTAATATGAGCATATCCTTTAATGAATTTCCTGTAATATCCAGTATGACGAAGCATAGTGCGAAGTTGCTTAATAGAATTCGGAGGTGGCAAGTTCACAATAATGGCTATCTTCGCAGGATCCACCATCAATCCTTGCTTGCATACAATGTGACCTAGCAGAATTCCAAAAGGTGCACAAAAGATACACTTCTTCAGGTTCAATGAAATATGATGCTGTCTACACTTGTCCAGCATAAGTCTTAAACTAGCTATATGATCTTTCAATAAACTAAAGATAGTCCAATCATCAAAGTAAACTTCCAAGAACTTATGAATAAATTCCTTAAATGCAGATATGACTACTCTGGAAAACATAGCAGGTGCATTCTTCAATCCAAAGGGCATAACAGTATACTGAAAAGACCCCATTTCTATAGCGAAGGTTGTTTTATGTCTATCCTCTGGAGCAATTCTGATCTGATGGTAACCTGAAAATCCATCAGTGAAAGAATACACTTCTTGACCTCCGACATTGTCTAAAACTTCATCTGTAAAGGGAGTAGGGAAAGGATCATGTAAACAAGCATCATTCAGCTTCCTCAGATCAACACAAATTCTGATATCTCCCTTGGTCTTCTTTTCTTGTACCACCATAGGGCTGACCCATTCGGACTCTTCGACCGGCTCAATTATTCATGTAGCAAGCATCTTATCTAGCTCCATCCTGACTTTTTCTTTATACTTAGGATTCAGCCTATAAGGGCGCTGCTTCACAGGCTTCACATCAGGTTTCAAAGGGATTTTTATCACTCCTATATCACCAAGGATACCTTTCATTTCTAAGAACTTCGTCAGAAACAAGTCCTGATACTCATGGAGGAGTTCACTCACTTTTCTCACCATTTCTTTGTCCCAATAATCTCCAATGGTAGCGTACTTAGGAATTTCTTCAGATCCAATGTTTATTTTCCTTGTTTTCAAGGGCTGAGTTACTTCAGGTGATTTGACTGCTGGTCCATGTACTTCGCAATGTCCTTCTGACTCAGGAATATTAATGTTGCGAGGGTCATCATCTTCATCAATGGCGAGGTTATAACATTCTACTACATGAGCTTCTTGTTCCTTCCGATCAAGTTGGTGCTCGGCTATTTCTTTATCATCAAACACCTTAGTATGGATCACCCTAATAGCTGCGTCCAAAGCAGGGCAATCCTCATTAATAGAAAATGTGAGCACAAAACTATCGATAAGGCTAACCCAACTTACAGTACCATGGTGAAGCTCCACCTCTACATACCAATTCTTTGCTACAGGTTCCAGAGTGTGTACAAACCTATGTACCCATTATTCATAAGGTACATGCTTCCATGCTTCATAACATTGCTCCAAATGTTCCTGAGGGATAGTCTTACCATTAAATCTACTTCGCACCTACTGAGGTTTATCCACGAATCTCAGGGAAAGAAACTTTTGACAAGCTCTCCAACTACGAATATACTTTTTATGACCATTCCACCATCTGGCAGCTGTGGCTCTGAATACTGAATCTAGAGCCTCCATTTTCTGTGAATCTGGTACTTTCTCTGAGAATTGTTCAATAAAATCTTCTGGGTCTATCAAGCCATCAAAAGTAGGTAAGATTCTTGGTTGTGAGCCAACCCATATGATAGACTTGGCAATTCTTGTACATCGATGTCCATGTAGCTCATAAATTCTATTCTGCCAATTCTCTAGGCCTTCATCTGAATCAGTCATGCAAGAACTGTCACACTACCAATCCATTATACCTTCAGTAGTAGGGTTAACATAGTCTTCTTCTTTAGCTGTGATGTTGTAAATATGATCTAAAACATCCTGATCTTCATCTCTGAGTGGCTCTGTATACCTTTCTCCTTGAGAAGGGTCCAACGGTACTATGACTCTCAAGCCTTTTCCTTCAAAAGTCATATGTCTATTCTTAAGGTTGATTACTGCATAATTGTCTATTACCCATTCAATTCCTAGCAAGGATGGATAGGGGTTGCTATCATCAATTATTTCAATGACTTCAAAGTTTGCTAAGGTACTGACTCCATCAATGTCCACTGGTACACTAGGGAATCTTCCCAAGGGCACAATCTTCTTCTGATTGGCTAATCTCAGCTGTATAGGGGACCATTCAAGCGCAGGTCTTCCCATTTGTTCCCATGTCTGCTTAGTTAGGACATTCACTTCTGATCCCAGGTCTAAAATTATATCAGTAATGTCATAATATCCTATCTGAGCATGCAATCTCATTTCTCTTCCAGTCCTTCTAACTCTATTAACAGTTTTTCCTCTATCAGAGCTTCGTTGAGGTTCGCAAGACTGAATAACTTTCTGTAACTCATTCAAAGCATTCTGATTTCTTAATAGCTTCATACAACTCTGTAAAAATGATGTTAGTGTACTTACTTGATCCGGCGAAGCTTCTTGAAATTGTAACTGCTGTTGATGCTGTTGCGTAGTTGCTACTAATGTTCTCGGATCAGAAAAGTCTTTTTTAGCTTCCGTAAATGTTCCTTTTTCTCTTCCAACATCGAAGGCTGGAATTTTCTCTGGGGTCTTACGGACCCAAGCCTCGTCAGGTTGTTTCTCCTTATTATACACTTGCATCGTAGCTCCACTCCTTGTAATGACGTTAATGGCTGGGACAGGTCTTTTCTCTACAGCAATCATCTGAAGATTCTGAGTAGGAGTGCCATTTCTTTCTTGTATCTTGGCTATCAACTGTGGGCATTGCTCAATCACATGATCGACTGCTCTGCAATATCGACATGTCATAGTTGGGTTCTGATAGTCTCTAGCTACATGTCCTACCTGATTACAGTTATAGAAAATAACATGGCCTCGTCCTCTTCCAGGCATACCACCACGACCTCGACCTCTGAAATTACCTCACTAGTACAAAAGCGTGGATTTTTCCATGGAGGTTTTCCATGTTTCTTACTTTTTGGTGTAAAATCCGATGTAACAGGAACGAGGCGTCACTGTATCCACGCCTAGCCGTCATTGTATCCACGCCTAAACTCTTGGACGTCGCTGTATCCACGCCTAACCGTCTCTATAGCGACGGCACCGTCTTTTGTTGACTTTTTACAAAGGTCAAGTTATATACTTGGTTATATCACCGCTATTTATATACTTGGTTTGTCTGGGTTATTCGACCATTGATTTTTTATATGAATCTCAATGTCCATGTTTTTTTTTGTTGATCTAATGTGTATCTAATGTCATGATCACAACTATCATAGATCCTACCTTATAATTCTTTTATATTGCATCTCAATCATTTGAAAAACCTTTACTCATTTTTCCATGTTCCTTGTTATATATCTCTAGTAGCCATCTTCTTTTCCTACCTAATTCTTGACAAGAAGAAAAATTTAAATAGGAAAAATTTAAAATAGACAAAAAAATAAATAAGATGAGTAAATTGTAAAACCCCAAATACTATCAATCTTTTCTTCTACAGTTGATGCTATAAAGGTAAAACACTGAAATCTATATTATATCTCTCATTGCATTCCTATGCCTAGAATATTCCCCAGGCAATTTCCCTTGGAAATTTCTCTAGAATGATTAAATGGGCTTTAAACATTCACCTGGCTTTAAATGGGA
>LPNX010487877.1:642934-692350 GCA_001517045.1 Pseudotsuga menziesii | reverse complement strand
GATGGAGGACTATAAATTCATGAGAGGGGAAGGTGTGTGAGAGGAGAATAGAGTGTTGGTGTCATGACATTGTAGCTTAACCATGTCTTGGACCCTAAAACTATTCTCTAAATCTTAACTTTTTCCTAGGACCTTGGTTATGGGGATTAATTCTTTAATTTTATCATGATTAATGATTTTTTTTATAAAAGGTTTTCAGGGAAAGATCTAAAGAGTTTATATAGTCATTGGGAGAAGGCATTCCATTCCTCATGGAGAAGGATTCCATCATTAAATTAATTAATTTATTGATATTGTTTGGTATGGTCTGGGGAAGAAAGGGATTTCATTTGGTATGTATTATTCATGTATGAGCCTATGGAGTCTAAGAATTAACCCATCTCCCCAATGGATTCATAGACCCAGCTCCAAGGTGGCAACTGTGTTGAGAGGATTATGAACATATTGCACCTAAGTTTGGGTGGAGCATTCCTCATTCATAGTCAATTTCCACAACATCTACAGAGATGAGGGAACCATTACAAGGTTCCATGAACAAGAAAGAAATTTAAATTGTAAAGGAATTGAATTCGAGGTTAATATTAGAATTTAATGAGAGATTTTTAGAAGAATATAATCACATAACATCAAATGCACTTTGTTAGTCACAATCAAATATTTCCATCTTTAAAACCCAGTGGAATTTATAGACCACTAATGACTAATAGTCATTTATATTCCACAATGATTCCACTCATGGGAATTTCAAATTCATATTTGAAGTGCATATCTTCAAAATACAATATTCAATATGCAACTTTGGCATGTGCTTATATGTATAAATATATGTTCACTTCACATGGCTATAAAAGGCATAATTTATGTTATGGTCTTCTCTAATACACCCAAAATATATTGTCTTGACCCAAACCATCATATGTCATGAATCTCACACATGCTGATTCATTTGATTCCTCTTTTCCTTGTAGCCATTCACCCTTACAATCTCATGCATATTTTTATTTTCTAAACAATCCCTAAGGAAATCCATCATTTACCAAGGATTTCACATGCAAGAAGAGAAACAAATTTTAAAGATTTACTTCTAGGGAATCCCACTAGAAAACTAAAAAAAATATTATCTCTAGTTGATCAAAGCATAGTGCAAGTTTCTAATGTCATCGTAGTATCATCCCACCCCATACTTTCAAGCTTATAGAAGTAATCATCTATATTCATAAGAAAGAACTGGTATCTCACCTATACCATAGACACTCAATTACCATGAGATATTATCATGAAAAATTCAATTAATTTCTTGATTAGGTATCATACAATAATTATATATATATAATATGTGATCCATATTATAATGTTTGTCTATGCATGTGGTAGTAACTAGTCTTCAGTATGGGCCTACCCTCAAGACCATATATGAGACATCTTTACCTATAAATTTTCCTTATTGAAAAAAATTTCATTCATCCAAATAATCCATGATTATTCGTGCATTCCATTAAAATTTATCTCGTGCATTTATCTATATCCCTATGTGTTAATTAATTTAGCATAATCACATTTTCAAACTACAAAAATAGAAACACATAGAAATAGAATAGTTCATGAAACATTACTTCCAATTTATACCCATGGAAAGGGTTCCCGATTCATGGACACACTACCAATAACACATCACATGAAAACATTCACGGCCATAGTTTGCGAGCTCGATGTTGTCATCTACATTTCTTCTTGATTGATGGGCTCTATAAAATGGGCGAGCTCGATTTTTCCATAGAATTGCAGATTCTCATGGTTGAGAAGGGGATGGCCCCAGATGTTTTTACCTACATCAGTTTGATTCAGGGGCTCTCTGATGTGGGTCTGTTGGACGAGGCTCTGGGGAGTATTGCTCTCATGGAAGTTTTGTTGAGACAACAAGGTTAGTATTTTAATCATCCCAAATTTGGAAATCGAAGCAAATATGGGATCGCTGCATTTGGTAATATTCATCATGTGAAAAGAGCCTGAAAATGTATCTGTATTTTTCCTTGGATTAGTTTTGGTCTTGTGAAGAAGAAGTCATTTTTAAGAATATGGACTCAAATTCCATGGCAAATTGTGGTGGTAACAACAGCAGCAGCAACCATGATCATTGTTGGCCCTCTAAGATGCAGGATTGGCATTTAAAGAGTCCTTGGGACTAGGAAGGTTGCACAGGGCTTTACAGTACGGCCGGGGATAGGTATGAGAGATTACTCATGGCTGAATGGGTTTGTTCAGAAGAGGGTTATAATATTGGCAAGGAGTTATTCCGTGGGACGAACATGGTTCATGAGTCCTCGCCCCTATCTGAGCTTCTCATGGCTGCTGGTAATTTTACTGAAGTCATCAACGACTCGAGTTTTTCAGGAAATCATAAGGCACAGTTTCCTCTGGATGTCAAGATTCATCGAAATCCTTTGGCTAAGGGTTCTGTGAAAAGCCAAGGCATTGGATTATTGAAGGGTTGGCTTGTAGAAGGGGTTGCAAAGGGGTTTACTCAGTTGAGCCGGGCATCTCTTCTTAATCAGAAAATGGGGGGAACATATATTGCTCAATCTCAGGGGCAGAACACTGGATTTTGTGATCAAAAGATGAATTTGGATTTCAAACCACCAGTGAACTCAGTTGTTCCAGGGTTTGGTGGATGGTGTGAAAGTGAGAAATCCACTACAGACAGTCAAATGAAGTTGAGGAAAGATTATCCAATAGATCATGTAAATATGGAGAATGGATTTCTCTCTAAAAATTGCAATTCTGGAGATGAACTTATGAACATTATCTTTAGACAAGTAAGTGTGTTTTTACGAAGCCCTCCTGAGATACAATATAACATTCTAAGCTAGGTCTCTTAATTGTGCTTTTTCTTTATGGTTATTGATGAGCATATACTAATACATTTTGAAAAAATAGGTTTCAACTTACATGGCTTGCAGTCATAGTAGTCTGTTATGCTTTTTTTGGGCACTGATTGAGCCTGTGTTTGTTCTCTTTGGCAAATTTGACTTGTATTTTTTTCCTTAATCTAGTTTTCTTAGGTGGATTATTTCCTAGATCTCTGTTTCTGTGAAGCGGCTTGTATTGATACAATCTATGTTTGTTATATATGTTTAACATGCCGGTATTTTATTGTGTATTAAGAAAGTCACTTCAGTCAATTACTGTGAAGCACATACAGCTGTCCTTATTTGTTCTTTGCCTTCCATGACCGTTGCATGCTTTCTCTCTTTCCTTTCTCATGTCATAATGCTGCATGTGGCAAGGTGGGTTTGGACTAGTGGTTAGGGGGTTGGTACTCACAAATTTAATATGTTGGACTTCAATATTATACATCTCAATGTCCCTGTAACTACAGCTGACTATATACTGTAACATAAACAATTTCATTTGCACTACTAACAAAACCCCAGATTTTGATTGAAGGCAAAATTTAATCTAATTTACTTTGTATGAAACTACCCATTTTCTACCCAAGAAAATTCTATACACAGAATATAAGTTAGAAATATAATTATTAATGCTGGTGTTGATGCTAAACACAGCGGCAGCAAAGGGATTATTTCATTAAGTTGTTAAATCACCCTAAATATTAATTATTGATGCTTCTTTTTGCTAAAATTCCAGCTATATCTTCCCTTTCCATGCACAAAAGCTTTGCATCTTTGAGTTATGAATTTCTATAGAATGTCTTGTTTTATTGCCAATGTTTTGGGTGAAACCATCTAGAATCATCGAACCCTCAACCCCGTGACATCATTGCATTTTTATGATTATTGAGGCTGCTGCCATCAAAGATGGCAGTCGTGTCCAATTTTCTTTTCTAGGGTGGAAATTTCTTGAATAGGCAGGTCCTGTTACATTCAATTTATTTTCATCCATGCAGTTTCATGGTTATTGAGGCTGTTGTTCATCTTTAATGGCAAGCGTGCCCAGTTTTCCTTTTTGGGTGAAAATGTCCAGAATTGTCAACTCCTGTGAAATTTGATTTGTTTATCTATTTGTGGAATGTTATGGTTATTGAGGTTGTTATTCAGTGATGTATGATTTTCATTTTTGGGCAAAAATGTCTAGAATGTCAACTCTTTTGACATTTGACTTTTTTCCATCCATGCAATTTTATGTTTATGGAGACTCATTAATCTTCGATGTCGGCTTTTTTGTCCAATTTTCTTTTGTGATTGGCTAAGTGTATTTGTCATGGTGTCTGCAGTAGCATGAAGGGATCAGTTTCATAGATTGTAATGCGGGATGTGATGGTTATCCTCTGGAAAGCTGCATGTGAAATGGGTTTGTGCTGGGTGGCAAAGAGGTCTGTGCTATCTGAAGCAGCTCAGATATGGTGTATAATTAAGGTGCTTCAGTTTGTCTCCAATCACTTGTAATCATTGCAGTAGATCCATTCAAAGAGGACTTGTTAATATTCAACCCCTTCATTACTTCTTGTGGAATTTGTACAACTTACAGTTTCTTGCATATGGTTATTTTCCTGATGTGCATTGAGCCAGCATTTCCATATTTTCTACATGGCTCGGGTTTGCCAACACTAGCAGACAAGAAGCAATATGAATGATTAGTTGCAGGAGACCAATTGCAGAGTTGTAGATGATTAGGAACACTCAGAATTCGTCAGGACAACTAGAGATCATCTGGAATCTCTATGAACACTTAGTGTTAAGAATGACTAGAGAAGTATTCTAGGTTCATTCCCATACTCAGACAAGTATTCTAGGTTCAACTACCTCTAGTGTGACTGCTTTCATCATGGACTTTATTGATCTTTGACTCTTTCCTGGTTCAGTGGTGCCAGAAAGTTTACTCAGAAAATGAGCACTATATAGGTGTATGGTAGAACATAATTGCATTATAAACAACGTATTTGCAATATTGGTGAAAATCTGTGCCCAAGGTATCAAAAATTTGCGTAGAAACTGAGCACAATATATAGAAAATTGTATTATGAAAAATCTCTGGTGGAAATCTGTGCCCATATGCTTGAATATTGGTTAGAAAATGAGTACAATTTCTATTCCCTAACCTACAGATAATATGCTTAGAATATGAACACAAAATCTGTTCCATTGATGCTACATGAAGGTCTAAAAATTTGCTGCAAGATGTGCAAAAAATGCGTAAGATTGGAGATTTCTTGGTTTACATAGGCATGCGGGTGATTGGACCTGGTTACAGCTTGTCATGTTTGCATAGATTGTCAAGTTTCACAAGTTTTGACTTAAGTATGATGTAGCAAGCCAATTTTGCCTTGTTTTGGTTAGATTTGACCTAGTTTTGGAATGGGGTTGAGTTAAACTGGCAATTTTGGGTATAACAGAGTAGGGCTTGCTTTGCTTTACTCTTCTTGTTTGTCATTTTATTTGTTTAACCTGCAATTAACAAGTTCTTGAATTGTATGAATACCAGCCTCCAGGGCATTTAGGAGTAGATATTACTTTTGTAAGGCTTTATCATGTGCTGTAGCGTTTTATCTGAATGAGGCATATGCTACCAGGGGAAGATTTTGATTAGATACAAAGTTATAGCTTGCATGGTAGGATGTTAGATTCAAACACTTTAAGGTGATCACTTGATGTGCGAAACCTTGCTGTTTGTTTTCAATCACTTTGTTTAGAATTTTTTTAAAAATGAGCTTCATTGGCTGTGTCCCCATTGTCTTAATTTGTGCTTTGCACCATTTGTAGAGCATCCTACCATGCTAAGGAAACTTCCCCCTCTATAATTGGTTGGGTCTTTTCATATGATAAGGGTTTAAAAAGGAGACTATGTAGCCACAATCTTTCTTGGTAGAAGGCACATGGAAGATGTAAAGGGCTTTAATATCTTAGGGTTACTGTTGAACGCCTATATTTGGTGTCTTAAGTATTTATCACGTGGTTTTGGAGATTTCTGTTTATAAGAGTCTGAATATAACATGTATAATTAGGAATTTTACATTCAAGAATCCAGCCATTAGAGCATATTGATGATGGAATCCCACTAAATTTTGTTTTATTCCTTGTGAAAATCAACCTTAGATAATGACCTTTTGACTAGGCTTCCTTTGCCCAGTCAAGACTTGCCTAGGAGTAATAAAATTATCGAGGATGAAATGGCCTTTGAGAAACCCTGTTTGCTTAGGTCGAACACTTTGGGCAGCTGTATGTTTGATTCAAGTAGCCACATTAACCAAAGTTATAGGCTGCTGACCACTCAGTTTCCTTTCATGTTCCTTTAGATATCAACATAATAAGATCTACATTTACTTGCTCCCCAGTGTGGCCTTGTGTCCAAAGCTTCTTGGCACATCGAGGAAAGATCATTGCCACTGATGGTCATTTCAGCCATGCATTATGGCTAAAGCATTTTGAGTAGGGGTGGCATGTTATATGCCCAATAAAAGGGTAATTAGCAAAGACCAGCAAACCAATTGTGTGCTATTAAGTTCCACTGGAGGAAAACTTACATTGCTGAGGGTAGAAAAAATATTCTCTGCCATTTTGATTTTTTCAAATGCATTTGAAGAATGAAAATCCATTTGTCTTGATGATAGATAACATAGTGTAACAGTTAGTAAATGAACTTTTGTTCATTTTAGGGTCATTGGAAGTTGACTTAGCTGCTATACATCATGTGCAAGCATGCTTTTAGGGTAATATCCAAGGGAAGTTCATGGTGGCCTTTGGGATTTATTACAACAGATAACAAAACATACCGATTGCAACCATATGTCGGTCCCAATTTTGACCTGCTATATAATCTTGGAAATTTGGGATGAATGTCCTAATGTTCAACATTGCCCAGGCAAACCAAATGATTGTATGAGTATATTTTTGAGAAAATGGTAAAAAAATGGCCAATTCAGGAAAATTATTCCATGAATGTATCCCTTACAATTCCTGAGGCTGAAAAACAACTGCGGCATGAAAATAATTACAAGTATGTTAGCACACATGGTGTAAACTATTGGGCTCACAGTTTTGAGCAAGATCTGGTGAGAGTATGCCGGGATCATTTTAAGAGAAGGTGTTGGGGTATTGGATTTGGATTGAGTTTCAGGGCTGTAGCACTTAGTCCAAACTTTAGGAAGCTTTCTACATAGCATATTGTTTCCGCATACAAGAGAACCTACAGCAGGGCAATTTTATTGGATTATGATGGTACTGTGATGCCTCAGACTTCTATCAACAAAACACCCAGTCCACAAGTAATATCTGTTGTAAATAGATTATGCAGTGACCCTAAAAATGTTGTCTTTATTGTGAGTGGAAGAGGCCAGAAATCTCTCAGTGACTGGTTCTCACCTTGCCATAATTTGGGGATTGCAGCAGAGCATGGCTATTTCATGAGGCAATCTCTTGATACTTATTTTCTTATGTTGTTTATCAAGTACTGCAACATGGTTTTATGCAGCACTTGATCTTGAATTTATCTTGATTTCTCTGTTCTAAATTGTTTGCATATGGTTTAGGTGGAACAAGGACACATAATGGGAAAATACGCTACCTATTGCAGACTTTGACTCGAAGAAAACAGCAGAGCCCGTTATGAAATTATATACTGAGACTACTGATGGCTCTACCATAGAAGCTAAAGAAAGTGCCTTGGTTTGGCATCATCAGGATGCTGATCCAGATTTTGGATCATGTCAATCCAAGGAGATTTTAGATCATCTGGAGAGTGTGCTTGCAAATGAGCCTATGGAGGTCAAAAGTGGCCAGTATATTGTTGAAGTTAAACCCTAGGTGCAGGAATTTTTAAGACCTGAAGTACTCATTTTCTCAGTTAACATGTATTTGCGTAAAGGATGTTTTATAATTCTTATTACTGATACAGTGATATGTTAGTATGTGTAATTGTTTAGTTGCTTTTTTGAAGTAGGTTTTGGTATTGACACACACATTGACGTGGAATTTACAGGGTGTTAGTAAGGGTTTGGTAGCACAGCAACTTCTGTCAACAATGGTTGAAAGAGGAAGGCCACCATATTTTGTTTTGTATATAGGAGATGATAGATCTGATGAAGATATGTTTGCAAGTATTGCAAGTGCCATGGCACAACCATCTATGGCCTCTATAGTCGAAGTATTTGCATGTACTGTTGGCCAGAAACCAAGTAAAGCAAAGTATTATCTAGATGATACTGTGGAGGTCATGAAAATGCTTCAGGGTCTGGCTGCAGCTTCTGATGTTACAGCCAAAAGTCTATCTACTCAAGTTTCTTTTGAGAGCTTGCTTTGAATGGGTAGGTCAAATGGTTATCTTTTCTGTCTACTCTTTCAGCTCCAGTTGTACTTTTAAATTGATATCCAAGGAGCATGAAAAAATACAACATTGTCTAGACATAGTTTTCTGGCGAGATGGATGAAATCATCTGGCCTATTGAAAGGGATAGCATTTTGTATATTGTTAATGGATCTGAATGGTTGATACAGAAGTATAGGACTACGAATAATCCTTGAATTAGGTTTATTTGAGTGTGTTGGAAACATTAGTGGTTGGGGGGGTTCTCTTTTATACAGAGGGATGGTTGACCTTCTCATGCAAGGAACAAGGCACCATTTATTTACTGGAACAGCACTGATGGGTAATAAGTCAAATCATGTTTATTCCTGCAGAGGCAAGCAGTTCTTCCCTTCAGAAACCAGTTTGTGTTAAATTATGAACTGCTTATTATTGATTTTGTCAAAGGCTAGCTCCAGCAATTAAGAGCATTCCACTACATTGACTATCCATTGTTTGCATGTTGATGAATATGAGAAGCATTGCTCTCTACCAGTATGTAATGTGTCAAGTGCAGTCATGTACTGATGCTTACAGCTCACGGGAAAGTACCAGTAGGAATGAGATCATGTTCGATGTTAGTGGCAAAGAACTTGCATGAATGATTGTTGAATGGTCATCTATGCCTGAGATGTTCCCGAGCACTGGTTATCAATATGATGGAAAATTTGATTTTTAGGGGTAGCAAATACTTCTGAATTGTATTTTCCACAAGGTTATCATTTTTCCGGAGCAATCAGAAAATCTTGCTCTCATGCCCTTGTATAGAAGAGAGCCCCACATTGAGGAGCTAAAGGTGCTTTCTCCTGTGCATCTTGTTGGATAGCCAGTGATGGCCGACTAATTTCTCTATTGACTATACACAGATATACTGATGTTTAATTACTTGATGTTATTCAAATTTTCCTGTGATATAGACCCTCTGACCATTGGCAGCTGTATTGAAACTTCAAATTTTTGTATCAAGTGCCTTGTAGCCTTGGAATGTCATCATCCAATTTTAATTTTTTTAGCATGTTGAAAGTGTGTTGTTTTCATCCAATTTGAACTTTTTTAGCATGTTGAAAGTGAGTTGTTTGCATGAACTTGGAATGTCATCATCCAATTTTAATTTTTTTAGCATGTTGAAAGTGTGTTGTTTGCATCCAATTTGAACTTTTTTAGCATGTTGAAAGTGAGCTGTTTGCATGAACAAATATGAAAAAAATGGCTGTAAACAAACTGAATAAGTGTAGAAGAAGTGCTGGTATTTTTAGCATGTTGAAAGTGAGTTGTTTGCATGAACAAATATGAGAACAATGGCTGTAAACAAACTGAATAAGTGTAGAAGAAGTGTTTTTTTTACCATTAAATGGAATGCTTAACAATTATCTGTTTGTGATTACAGTTTATTTGCTTCCCTTCCTATTAAAGTCCAATACTCTGGGCGTCAATATCAGTTTACCATTGGGACTCTCTTTGTAGTTTTGTCAATCAACATCATGATTGTTACAAATTATTTGTGATCCTATCCAACTGTGAAAAATCAAAATTGGAGTTCTCTTAATCTCTTTTCCCTTTTTCGCTGTCTAGAGCATGGCTTATTATGTGAGTTGCTGTGGGACAAATTTCAAGTCAGTCTGGGTAAATTTTGCTAAAAAATGGGTGCTGAGTTCTCTTTCCATTTTTGGTTGTTTCTTTGCCTTCGCAATATTGAAGTGTGTATGGTGGTTCATGGCTATAAATGGTTTGTCTCAGGTCTCATGGCTATAAATGGTTTGTCTCGGGTCCTTTTATAAATTACATAATCGTGTCCGCTGAATTATCTCTTCATCTCGGTAAATTCCTGTGTTGAAAAGCCTGCAGTATTCCCACATTTTTATTTTTCCAAGTAAATAAAGCCTGTAATATTCGAAATAACTTTTCCATATTAGACGATTTGTGGGTTTTAAGGTTTCCCCATTGCAGAGTCAACGGGGTCCCCAGAGTCATATGCTGAAGTAGTGCCGCTGTTTTTTAAATGGACTAGTAAGGGATAGTTGGAGCCAAAACATCTTCCGTCTTTACTTATTTTCTAAAGTTAGATGTTTGATAGTTGGTTTTCTGTTCACAGTATAGTTGAAGACTATAATTTTCTCCATATGGAAGGGTTCTGGGTAAAGGGGCTCTTAAGGCTTAGTTGATTATTTGCTTGGTTATTCAAGTAGGTTTTGAGTTTCATCTGTTGGCTAGTTTCGAGTTATAGGAGTCATTTCCCTTCGATACACATGAAAATGTGTTTGAGAGTTTACAAGTTTCATATTGAGGGTAGGTTCCCTATTGACCTATTAAATATGATGTAGTTTTCCTATTCTATGTTGAATCTGTTGATTTAGGTTGGAGGTTGAACAATATATTCTCTGAGTATGGAGCTTGGATCTCTAGGATTGCATTATGTGGGTGTAACATTTGTAGTATGTACCTCCTCCAACTGTGAGGATTCAAATAGGTTGATGGACCATACACACCTTGGAGAATTGTGTATGGTCCATATTGAATGGTTTTGGGCTTGTGGTGGTGATGTTTCTTGAACCATCTCTTGTCAGGATGAAGCTAGACTTATCGTTCACCTAAACATTGTGTGGAATTTGATGCCTCTCAATGTTGGCAATGTGGAAATTTACATGTTGGCAATGTGTTAAAACTCAATACAACTAACTAATGCAGTGGAAAAACAACTGGAGAACATCCATTCTTTTCTACCAATGGACTTTCTCTGGAATTGAGAGCAGGTATAGTCTGCCCGTCGCAGGTATAGCATCCCCGTCGCTATTCCCGGGGTTTGCATTTTTTTTTTTTTTAAACTTATACAAAGCATGGATACAGCGACGGCCACGTGTGGATACAGAGACGGCAAGGCATGGATACAGAGACGGCAAGGCGTGGCTATAGCGATGTCTTATTCCTGGGTTTGCATTTTTTTTTAAAACCTTATACAGAGCGTGGATACAGCGACGGCCAGGCATGGATACAGAGACGGCCAGGGGTGGATACAGAGATGGCCAGGTGTGGATATAGAAACGGCTTAGACATCTAACGAAATATAGAACATTGTCGCTCTTGCAACGTAAATTAGGGGTCGTCTCTATTGCGACGGAATTGTTTCCACGGAAAAAAAAAACACTTAGACGTGGCAATATCCACGATTTTTCGTGGATATTGCCACGTTTTGCTGTGGAAAAATTGATAACTTGTACTAGTTCCTCGACCTGATGTACTACCATGGTAACCATATCCATCATTGCCTTGTGCATTGGTTTGTACCCTATAAGCATCATAGGTTCACTCTCTCATGAGGTCAAAGCTGTGACATTCATCTTCGTTGTGTCCAACTGACTTACAGAACTTGCAGTAGGGATTCTTAGGTACTTGAACATATCTCTGCAGTAGATAGCAATCTTCAAGTCGATGCTGGCCAGTTTTTCTACAGATCTCACAATATAGGACATTAGGGTTAAATGGGTTCGGTGCACCAGTATTCAAATAATTTCTTAATGTAGGACACTATTCTTTGTCATGACCTTCTGTCTTACATCGTGTACACCAAACCTATTCACGAATAGATTTCCCTTTTTTCATGTCACATAGATCCAAAGCCATTTCTACTAACTGTGTTTGTATTTGGGCTATTCCAGAATTATCTCCAACATGAGCTGTTTTAAGTTTCATAGCAATTTCCAATGCCTCTTGCTGATCAGCAACCTTCTGTTGCATAAGTGGAGTCTTGATATGTGGCAATAGTGCTGTAATGAACCATTCTTTATGCTGTTTTGGTCCAATAGTAAAACTAACTTGATCCAGCAGAACCTTGAACCTATGATCAAAGTCCCATACTAATTCACCTCGCTTCTGCTGAATTTCTTTCAGTTCAGTTATACACTGTGACTCTGATTTAGGCTTCTTGAATTCTTTGATCATTGCTTTTTTAATATTAGCCAAGATATAGTTCTGAGTACTGGAAAACTTCATAAACAAGGTCAAAGCTCGGTCTCTGAAAGAGGTGACCAGCTGCACTATTCTTGTATTTTGATCCATAATATTCTTAGCAGTCCAAACAGCTTCGCATAAGAACCAAAACTACTCGGGATCCTCTGATCCATTTCCTTTAAAGACTGGGAGCTTGATATCATCATTCATATGGGCCATAGTGAATCGAGGGGGGGGGGTGAGGGGGAGGAGGAGGACTGGTAACAGGGGGAAGGGAACTTACTGAGGTAGACTGACCTGTGACAGGACTACTCGGGCTAGGGTTACTTTCAGAATGCGAAGGGTTCTCAGGGATAACAAATCTGCACTACGGAGTTATAGGAGGGTTTCTAACAAAAGGGGTTTCTTCAAATTCATATTCTTCTGGGCTTAATGGGGTATAATCGGTATTCTAGCCTAGGGTATAGGATCCAATATTTCTCTTGTATCTTTTACCATTACGAAGCAAACCACTTTGCTCGTCGAAGTCACTTTCGCTTTCAAACATAGGTTAGTAGCAATAAATCTAGCAATATGATTCGATAAGCAATATGCCTTTTTCAGCCAAGAGCATTTTAATTTTCAAACTTAATGAATTCGGGTACTTACCCCTTGGTCCTTTGAAAAATTGTCTTTCTACTTCGTTGAAAGAAGTATGTGTGTCGATGGCGAACTCTGTCATAAATGCTTCAAGGGTTCGCTTTGTCCAGAAGTCAACAGCTCTTGATACCACGTTGCTCATACTTTTCAATAGGTTAATTCTTTCAGGGGTCCAGTTAGGAGACTGATCTTCTTTGAAGTTTGTCTTTCTTTCTGTCAACCTAGATAACCACTGGTGCAATTCTATGTGGATACTACCAAAGAAAATTTCATAAATATCAGAAAAAACGTACCTTTGCAAGAATTCGTCTGAGCTACAATGAGGGTCCTTATTTTCTTGTTCAACAAATTTCAGATAAGTATCTCCAATATAGTCACTGATTTCTTTTACTAAGGGCCTCCAAAACAAGTCCCTCCAGGTACGACGTAGATCCCTCTTGAAGCAGATACTGGTTCAACTGGAAATGGAACCAATTTGTTGGGCTTAGGGTAGACCCGGGTTCTTATACTTTTATCTTCGCACCAACAAAGAGACCCACAGTGTTGGCCCTTTTGGCAACAACCTGCGAACAGGTTGTAGTCTCACCTGAAACAGCTATGGGGTGCCACAGAATCAGATTTCTGCAGGCAGAAGAGGGATATTACTGTACCTTTAGCCTTAACAAATAGAATCATACAATACAGAGCTTCGACAGTCACTTAAATAGCTTCGCAGTTTAGATAAAAAGACAGTTACATGCTTAACCCTTAACTGGGAATTCGCAGCGAAGTTAATACTTAATAGTTTATCTTACTTTATCATTCATCTACTTATCAAATGCATAAAACATAACAGAAAAAAAAATAACAAGAACCACCACAACACAAGATATACGTTGTTCACCCCCAGGGTAGGGGCTATGTCCACAGAACTGCGTTTATATTCAACACTTTACAAAACAATAGTTCTGATCTGCGCACTCAGCTGCAGATCCTTCCTTCCAAAACCCTCTACGCAGTTATCTGCAGAGGTCATCCACGCACTCAGCTGGGACTTAACCTTAAACCAAAATAGGCCTTAGCTTCTTCGCATCAAATCATCATCATACAAAAACCCTCAAAAAATCTCTTTTCTCCTTTACATAAGTGCCTATTTATACAAGTGCACTATTACAATACCATGTGCTTAAACCATGGGCTTAAAAACCATGGGTTTGAACCATGGGCTATTTACAAAAACAGGGGCTTCAACCCAACCCCGAAAACCCTAAGACTATTTTGGACCGGAACTCCGCTTACAAGCTTCGCACCAAAACCGCGGAGTTGCCAAAATTAAGGACCTTGAAGGTCCATGCCCCAACAAACTAGAAAATCACTTGTTAGATAATTCAAATTTTTTCATTACAAAAGCATCTATAAAATTCATAAAAATTAGAAAAAGGAAAAGAGTCTTCTGTTTTAATTGACAAAACTGCAACGGGTGATCATGGGAATGAATCCTCTATATAAATGTAGTTAATTTGTTAGAAATGACTCTTATTTATTCGGTCGAACAAAAACTTATTTACATATATACAAGTAATGACAACCCAGAATAACTTTAAGGATCGGGAGGAGGAGGAATAATTTCCTCTTCAACTAGTTCCATCTCCTTCTACTGCAAGAAATTTTGCACGAAATCCTATTTAGATATTGGTTGGTGGTAAAGTCTAAGTCTGTGTTCATTTACTACAAAGGAAATATGTGAACCATCAATTGTCTTAATTTCTACTAACCCATTATCGAAAGCTGTAACTACTTCATATGGACCCATCCAATGGGTAGTTAATTTTCCTTTAAATTTTTTGTACCTTGAGTCGAATAGTAATTCCCAATCCCTAGTATTAAATTTCTTTTGCTTAATAAATTTATCATGCCATTTCTTTCGTTGGTTCTGTATTAACATTGTTCTTTGGAGTGCATCCTGTCTAATCTCATCTAAATCATTAATTTGTAAAACGCGTTGTTTATGTGCCTCGTCCAAATCCATGCCTAACTGTGTAGACATATGAAAGGTCTTAACTTGTAACTCGATAGGTAAAAGGACTTGATTTCCATATACTATCTCATAGGGGGTATGCCCAATAGTATTTATCCATGTTATCCTATAGGCCCACAAGGCCTCTAGGTGTCTATCTTCCCAATCCTTAAGATGTAGCTAAATAGTTTTAGTTAAGATAGATTCCAATACCTTATTGGTTGATTCAACCTAGCCATTAGCTTGTGGATGGTAAGGTGAGGATTTGCAATGTCGTATACTATATTTCATGGTAATCTCTTTCATTAATTTAGAGGTGAATTTCAAACCTTGGTCAGTGACGATTTCTCTAGGCACCCCAAATCGAGTGAATATTTCTTCATTTATAAATTCTACCACAGATTTCTCTGTAGCCCTAAACAAAGATTTAGATTCTACCCACTTGGTAACATAGTATGTGCAAACCAAGATGTAATTCTTTTTATAGGACATGGGAGAAATTGGTCCTACAAAATCAAGAGCCCACTTCCCAAAAGGATCTATCATGACCTAAGGTTGTAAGGGAATCTCATCAGATGACATAGGTATACCCATTCTTTAGCAACCATCACATCCTCTAACATATCTGGCAGCATCCTTAAAAAAATTTGTCTAGTAATAACCAAAATGAAATACTTTGTATGATGTCCTCTTATAAGAAAAATGTCCTTCACATGGCCCATCAAGGCATGCATGGAGGATTTCTATCATCTCGTCCTCTCGTACACATTGTCTAATAATAAGATCTGGACCAGTGTGAAAGAGGTCAATATCAACCCATGAATAGTTAGAGCTCTGGACTATAATGCGATGCTTCTCGTGTGGGGACAAGTGGTTTGGTAATTTCCCAGTTGCTAAATAATTGGCAATGTATGCAAACCAAGGAGTTTGAACAAACATAGCAAATAAATGTTCATCGGGAAAAGTATCGTCAACAGGTTTAGCACCATCATTATGTTGAATACAAGAGATGAAATCTGCTACCAAATTTTCTCTACCAGGTCGATCGACGACAGTGATATTAAATTCTTGTAATACAAGAAGCCATCGGGTCACTCTACCATTGGTAATTAGTTTATTCATAAAAAATATGATGGTAGAATGGTTTGTATGCACAAAAAATTCATATCCTATAATATAGTGACGAAATTTAATAATAGCATAGACTACTACCAAGAATTATTTTTCAGTGACAGCGTAATTCAGTTTGACAGGAACCAAATTCTTGCTAACAAAGTAAATGGCATAAGATGCTTGCCCTTCTGTTTGGCCTAGGACTCCTCCTATGTCCGTATCAGAAGCATTAGTGGATATATGGAAAGGAAGGGACTATTCAAGACCCCTAAGTATTGGTGCCACTAATAATTTATCTTTTAAGAATTCAAAATCACTTTGACAAGATTCAACCCATTGGAATTCTACATCCTTTGTAAGTGGTTTAAACATTGGTGCATCTATTTTAGCGAAATTTTCAATAAAACGGCGATAATATCTTGCATGGCCAAGAAAGATCCTTACCTCTTTTTGAGTTTTTGGAGAGGGAAGGCCAACAATTACCTCTATTTTAACAAGATCTACCTTGATTCCTTGGGAAGAAAGACGATGCCCCAAGACTATACCTTATGTCAATAACATTTTACATTTTTTGTCACTAAGGGCTAGGTTTGTTTCTTGACATCGGATCAGGACCTTCTCAAGGTTATCAATGGCCTCTTGAAAGGTATTACCCTAGGCTATAAAATCATTCATGTACACCTCTACACGGTCATGTATAAGATTAGCAAAAATCCCTAAGACTGCTCGTTGAAAAGTGGCAGGTGCGTTACATAAGCAAAATGGAAAAACTCTATAGGAATATGTTCCCCAAGAGCATGTAAAAGTGGTCTTATCCGGATCCCTGGGTGCTATTAAAATCTGATTGTATTCACTATACCCATCAAGAAAGGAAACATATTGCTTACCAGATAGTGTATCTAGCACTTGATCAATAAAGCGAAAAGGGAGGTCGTGGAGGGTTTTTATTCTGGAAATGGTGAGGTTGTTGCGTAATAAGGGGAACTGGAGGCACAAACCCTGGTAAAAATTGTTGGGTACTGGCTGAGTGTTGAGGATACGGATGAATAGGTGCAGAGATAGGTGGTGGCTGGAGGTAGGACTGTCCCTTCCACCCCTATGTCCAATACTGATGCCGAGTAAAATGAGGAAGAGGGGGAGGAAACTAGGGTGGCCAATGCTTCCAATTCGTAGTGTTCCACGTTTAATATGGTTGGTAGGGTTGGTAATAAGGTGGAGGATATGGTGACGATTTCTGATATGGTGAAGGGTCCCTTGATTGCTAAGGAGGCCTCCTAAATGTTTCACCAACATCCCCTCTCTTGTATATGGCTTGTAACCCTAGTAACGATGGGAAATCATCTGTTGGATTCTCCTTCGTACAGATATGACATACGAAGATGTTGTTTAATGGGTATTCCCATTGGGGATGTTTAGTCCTGCATCTTGGATAGAAAATGCTCATTTTTGCATGTTCTTCCTCTTTCCTTTTCTTGGCTTGTAAAGAATCTAGTTGAGAACCCATTGCTCCTAAGATATCATTTTTGAAATTTTCCAATAGGTTCCCTAATTCCATCCTTGTAAATCCTCCTTAACTGGGAGTATTTTTGTTTCGATTTATATTATAAGTTTCTCGAAGATTTCTCCCAACTTCCCCCCTACTTCTAGAGTAATTTCTACATATCTCCCCAATTTGTGCAAAAGGTTTATGACAGATATCGACGAATTCCATGAGATTGAGGTTTTCTACAAGGTCTTCTAAGATCCCTTTAAGGAAGAGTGTTCATACTGCATCTTCTCAAAGGCCTTTATGTTTAGATTTATGTAATGTATAGGTAAATGTTTCGAGATAATCTTCCAAACTCTCATCTTCAAGTTGTTGTATCCTAAGGATATCATTTCAAGAGTCTCTTGGTTTGAAATACTCTTGGTATCTCTGCAAGAATGTATTTTTCATATCTTCCCAAGTCCTAATACTAGATTCTCCTAATCCCATGAACCATCTTAAAGCAGAGTCTTTCAGTGCAGTAGCAGGAAAAAGTTTTAATTTGTGAGCATCTTGTAGATAGGTATAACTTCTATAGAGGATGTCAAACTCAAACAAAAATGTGTCTAGGTATTCATTACTTTTTCCATAGAAAGTGGGCAAGGAGGAAGGAGGGATGTTCTTAATATTTACATCCTGTATAGTGTCTAAAATAGTGAACACGAAGGTGGTCTCAGTTCGATTTTCTCCTTCTCCTTCATCATTTCTAACCTCTTCATGATCTTCATTCTCTCCCCATCGCTCCATGTAGGTTTGATTCCTAAAGAGTGTGTACCTAGGAGGCTCCTTTTGAGGTGATAATGGGGCGTTCTAATGTTCTTTTTCAGGGGAGATATTCCTATGATCAACTATGTTTTTATTAAATTCTTTAGGAATGGTAGGTACTGCTGTGGAGGCTTCTATCTATGAAATAAATGTATTTGTTGAGCCGCCAAAGAGGGCTTGTACCTGGGTAGGATCAACAAAATCAACAAATTTAGGATCCCCTACTAATGAGAAAGATGTATCGTTAGGTTTTTTCACTAGTGGGGGGTTGAGGATTTCCAAAGGTTGATGCTCTTGAATTTCTTCAGCAACGGGATCCTTAGGACTTCCCGCCAGGATTTGTTCACCGTCTATGGTTTCTCCTATAAAGTCTTTAGGTTTCCAAGTAGAACTACTTCATATGTGGGTTCTCTGATACATTTCTACTGAGTTAGTGGTTAGGGTATTTCGTCCCCCGTAAAGGTTAGTAGGAATTTTAATAAGGTTTTGAGAATTAGATCTGACATATCTACCTTTAGAATCTCTAGGTCTGTTCATGAAAAACTAAACTAAAGGAAAACCTATGCTACTAGTACTGCTACTTCTAGATTTGGGGGTGCCTGTTATAACAGATGCACAGGTTCTTACCTCTCATCTTACCTCTCCCCCACCACTAGCCTATTGCTAAAATTCATAAGGGGATTCTACTTATTCTACCTTACAGAACACCTCCCCGACAATGGCACCAAAAATGTTGTTTGTTATAATGTCTTAATTAATTCACCAAATATTTAATTATCGACCGAGGTTGGTAAACTTAGAGTTGAAACAAAGTATATGCGAAGGTAGAGGGGTTCCTAGGGTGTCGTGGAAATATTTTAACAAAGAAAAGATAGAAATATCTTTCAAAATGAAAAACTGAGTCAAACTCCTAGAAATTCAACTATTAAGGTCATTAAACTGGAACATAGTATTAGACTAGAGCAGTATCAACCTATACTACTCAACTCTATAAACAAATACTGAAAGGTAAAGATATAAACAACACTACTTCTAAGAAAGTAAACTACCTATTAATTAACTATTCCACTTCTTAATCTACAAATTAGAAAGCTTCATAAACAACTTTAGAAACTGACTATACAAGGAATTATAATATTGGAAACAAGATTACAACAACTGGATGTACTTTAAGAACTTCAACAATTAAACTATACATGCAACTAACGAATGTACATAATGGTTAAACTAAACTATCTAGTTCCACTCTCCTTGAGGATTCTAAGGATATGCATTCATTGTGATTGGAACTAGAGAAGGAGTAATGTCAATTTGGCTTTCAAAAGAAGTAAAGAAATTGAATGGAATTAAATTTAAATTAAATTCTACAAATATGTGCAAACTAAGAAATGTCCAATTACAGGTGATGGTAAACATGGTGGTTTATTCCATAAGCAAATGACTCTTAACTAAGAAAGATGTTATGAACAACTAATTTATTACTTAAGAAACAACACTCTTTTTAAGGATTACTTCTATGAATAAACAATTCCTATATGAAACAAACAGAACGGAAATCTAACTTAGAAACAAGTAAAAACTTAATGAAAGAAGTAAGTAGAAAACTTAATAAGGAAGCAAGTAGAAAACTTAATATTAAAAGAAAACTTGATTAAGAAGCAAGTAAAAAACTTAATAAAGAAAACTTGATTAAAAAATCACAATTCTTTTCAGTAATCACACACTAAAGAAAACAGGTCCTATGTTATGATCAATTTACAAAGTAATGGTGTGCTTCTCTAGAAATTAACATATCTAACCCTAAACTCGATATACACAAATATAAACTAGACTAGAGATATAATTATCGAACGTTATAGTAGTAATAAGTGAGGAAATCATAAACAAAAGAAACAGAGCAAAGCATAATTCAAAGCATACTAAGGTAAGAGGAGGCGAAAGATAAGGATGGAACTTGATAAATAATTTGAATAATCTAATATAAGGTCTGAATGGGAAATATAACCATTATCTAATTACCAGAACATAAAAAAATTCAAAAGCCAAAGAAACAGAACCTTTAAACAGGATTAAAACAAAATGGGAATATCAAAGGTTGAACGAAGGGTTGGATAATTGACTGAACGGATGGTCTGAATAATAGGCTAAACAGGTGGTCTGAATGACAGATTGTATAAAGAAAATAGTGGAAAATGGCCTAAATGATCTAATTATCAACTGATTTTGAGCATATGAAAACAAGATGCATAAAGGACAATAAATAGACTTATTCATTAATCAAACTAACAACGAAAAGACTTATTCTAATTCATGATTAGAAAAAAACTATTGTCTATAAAACAAACTAAAGTATAACCAAAGTAAATTTATAACAAAACAAGAGTTAACAGAACTAAACCTACTATAAATTGAATCTAAGATGTAAAGCAATTAAAATCTATGTAACCATCAATATGAAATTAAACAATAAGTTGTAAAAAGACTAGAAAGGAAACTAACTATGCGGGAAACTGGTTATTTAATTTTGCAAATGAAACTATATTAACAGCAAATCGATACTCACAATAAAACACATGCTACAGGAGATAATGAAATAAACAATTACAGGAAACTAAATTACATAAGCAAACTGGAAATGAAACTATACTAACTGCAAGAAAGGAAATGACAAAAATACACACAGAAATGGAGACCACTGGTTGTTGAGGGGCCCTCTTACCAATCAAGGTTGCACTACAATCAATCACTCACAGAGATAGGAACATGTATGAACAACAGAAATACAACTTATATTAAAATTCAGAACAGTATTACAGAGTTTCTCTTCTAACATCGACTAATTAACAGGCTAGCTAACTATGCTCTCACTTGGAGGTAGGTATATATAGCATTTACAAGGATGAGCAGGTCGACCCTTTCAGTGGTCGACCACTCCTAAAATATTCAACCATTATTACAAACAAATGATCATATGAAAACACACAATCATCCTCTTTCTCTTTCGCGCAGCGGTTCTACTCACATGGGATGCGGCATATTGTTTCTTGTTGACATGGGAATGAGTCATGGTGTCGAATAGAGAAGGTAGGACGATGAGCCTTCTATAGCAAGGGTCATCCAAAAATCCAAACACGTGGACAACAGAGCAACTGAAAAACCATTTTATGCTTTAATGTTTGGGAATATGCCAACAAACAGTGCGTGGTTTGATCGACAAGTTGAATGGTGAGTTGGATGCGATCTGCACATATCTAGCGCAGGTGCGTGTCCAATATCATCTCGTGTAAAGACTCTGACCTACAAAAAAATGTCATATCAAACATATTTCTGAATATTATCAAATTGATTAGTAAAATCACGAAATAATAAGAATAAACCAGAATTTGCATAAATCACAAATATATTCATACCTGAGGCTGAATGATAAGCTGTATGATAGGAATATGTCAAGAAGGTGACAAAATATATGTCAAAAGAGTAATTTACCAGCTAAAAATAGGACAAAACCGGGATCAACAGTCATGTTCTTCTTTGGTAAAAAATCCATAGGATGAGTCAGTGTCCAGCCAGTGGATGTCACCTTCAGCTTGATTTTCATACCCCTACTCCACATAGTTCTCCTGAAATGGGAGTCTAATAGCTTGATCAAGAGGGTTTCTCTGATCTATATACCTGTTTTGGATGACCTAGGGCCTTCTTACATTCTTGTTTCTATTTTTTTGTTCTTGACCTTCTCTGGGAAGTGGTCTTTTTTCCACAGTGATCCTTTCCATCAAATTCTCCATGGTTTTCATCATCATGTCCATTCTGGACTCTTTTGGATTAGAGGAAGAAGGTTGTTTCAGCTCTTTATCCTTTCTTCTTTCTCCTTCATCTCTTCTCCATTCTCCCTCACCCCTCTTCTTTCTTCTAGCAACAGTCATATTTACCTCTACCTCTATGGCATCGTTCATCATATCGGTCATGGAGGCTGATTTTCTTTCGCTCAGCCACAAGGTAAACTCATTATCAAAGGCTTCGACATATTGGAGTTGGGTAGAACTAGGGGGAGGTTTAAACTGGGTGCAAATGACATTGTATACCTTCAAAATCCTATCAGAAAACTATTAAACGGATTCACTCTCCTTCATCCTCATGGACTAATATTGGGACAAATTCAGCTTGGGGTTTTTCTTATCAACCCATTTGTTCATGAAGGAATCCTCGAAGGCTTGATAGTTCAAATGGTGTGGCTTGGAAGGTTTATGAACCATGTTCTTGTGTCTCTAGAAAGACATTGGGAAAATGGTCTGACTTTCACATCATCATGGTCTACCTCCTCTAAGTTTTTTTAGTCTGAAAATCACTCCGAGTGTTCCTCACACTACAACAAAAACTGGATTTAGCGTCGAATTTAGCGCCAGATTTTAATGTAATTTTTTCCCAATTGTGGTGAACAATCCGGTGCTAAACCTGGCGCTATTGTACATTTTTGTAAAACGCCATCTATCATTAGAGGAAATTTCAACTCAAAATGGGACTTTTAAATTTTATTCAAATTCCATGTCATCATGTGTTAGCCAATGAAATTGCTTTAAATTTGAAATACCGTATAGGTCTTAAACACTTTTTTAATATAAATTTGGGAATAGGTATCATAAAAAAACTACTTTTTTTGTTTGTATTTTTGACATATCTCCCTGTGTTTTTACTCAAATTTCGATTGGGAGAGCTCGTTGGATGCGGAATTAAATTCTGCATCCAACGAGTACCCACTTGGCATACTTTTGACGGACCCTGCTACCCCAAAAACAAGAAATACCTAAAAAAATGAAATGATGACATCATCATTTCATTTTTTCAAGTATTTCTTGTTTTTGGGGTAGCGGGGTCCATCAAAAGTATGCCGAGTGGGCACTCGTTGGATGCGGAATTTAATTATGCATCCAACGAGCTCTCCCGATTGAAATTTGAGTAAAAACACAGGGAGATATGTCAAAAATACAAACAAAAAAGTAGTTTTTTTCTTTTCTTCCTCCAAAATTAATAAATATTATTTTATTATTTTAACTATTATTTTATTAGTTCATTTTAGGAGGCCCATTTTGAGTTGAAATTTCCTCTAATGTGCATCTTTTTTTCCGTCCTTTTTAACATCCATTTTTGCGTCCATTTTTACGTCCATTTTTTTGCATCTAATGTTACACCTTTATTTGCGCCCAATTTTTCAACTTCTATTGCATCTTTTTTTTGCGTCCTTTGTTACATCCTTGTTTGCACCCAGTTTCATGCTCATTTTTGCATCCAATGTTGCATCTTATTTTTCTCCTAATTTTTCATCGAGTCTTACACCCAATTTGCACCATGTTTTACATAAAATAATGCATCCAATTCTGCATCTAGGTTTGCATCCAATTTTAGGCCCAATATTGTGTCTAGTTTTGCATCCAAATTTACTTATAATGTTGCATCCCCATTTGCATCTAATTTTGTATCTTGTTTTATGTATTTTTTTGTATCCATGTTTGTGCCAAATGTTTCATCTCGTTTTACGTCATATTTTGCATCTAGGTTTGCACCTAGTGTTGCATCCTGGTTGATGTCTTGTTTTGCATCTATGTCTGAGCCCAATTTTGCACCCGGTGTTGCACCTAGTGTTGTGCCTAGTTTTGCGCCCATGTTTGTATCTAATATTGCATCTAGTTGTGTGTCCAATGTTGCATCCCATCTTGCATTCAATATTACGTCTAGTTTTACATCCAATGTTTTGTCCCATCTTGCATCTAAAATTGTGTCTCGTTTTAAGTTTTTATTTGCGCCAAATGTTGCTTCCAGTTTTGCACCTGGTGTTACACCTAGTTTTATGTCCATCGATACACCATATTTTGTGCTCAATTTAATGTCCAATTTTACATCTAGTTAGGAATCCACTTTTTCATCTATTGTTGCATCTAGTTTTGGACATATGATTACATCTAGTTTTGAGTCATTAATTGTGTCTAGTGTTGAGTCTCATTTTGCATCCAATTTTGCATTTAGTGTGACATCCATTTTTGTGTCCACATTTGTGTCTAACATAAGGTCGGATTTTTCATCCACTTTTGTGTTTGGTGTGACGTCCACTTTTACATCATGTTTTGCATTTAGTATTGCGTCTAATATTGCATCCATCTTGCACTACTACATTTTTTACCTTTAGAAATACATTGCAATATCATTAGGGCATGGAGGAATCAAACCACCAATCTCCTGCTTGTAAAGCAGGTGCTCTTCCATTGAGTTAGCACCCTTTAAGAATCAGGAAGAGGAGCAATATTAACACGTAGATTTCATCATTTGTAATTCTAATAAAAGACAATAAGATCCAAAGACAAACATGCTTAAAATCCAATTTATTTTTCCAAACACATTAATAAGCAAAAAAATCTACCGTGCTCAAGCAACAAAATATCCTAACAATTACGCAATCTATTAAAGTGGTCCGCAAAAGGGTCTTCGAGAACAACATAATGTATTGATGCATACCTAATAACCTAAACTTGATATGGACAAAGAATAAGGGATGTGTTTAAGAAATAGTTGTAGAATCCAATTGAGGATGTGTGTGTTGCTACATAAATGTTGTTATTCATTGATGGTGTGATTTTGTTCAGCAAGGATGTTAAGAAAATAACTCATGAATGGTTACTAAAAGAATACACCTACTATGTGCATCATGCATGATATAATGAATATTTTAACAATGTACACCAACAAAGACAATTTATATTAGCAAAAAAATTATTAGCCAAGGGCACATGCTATTGTGCACATGTGACTACAGTATGATATGCAAGTACATGAAGGTATTTGTGTGCATAAATAGAGATATATTCATACACATTCAAATATATATCCATATTCCATGAAAGAAAAATAATAGAACAAAGCATATAAAATAATTAAAGATAAGCGTAATATTAATGGGATAAGCTATTCAATGTCAACGACCATGATATATCAGCTATATCTCAAGTTGGTGAAAAGGAAATTTTAAACAACCACATTGTTCCCAGAAAAATCCAACTATTCACAAAAATAAAAATAGCCATTCACTTCAAACCTTCAAACTTGTACATTTAAAGTTTGACTAAGAATGTAAAGTGTCATTGACCTTGATTTCCTTTCTCGAATTTGATTTTTTTAGCTTGTTCACTTTTTATGCCCAATATTGAATAAAAATAAAAAACACAATTGCATAATCCAATTAGGATTACATATTTTGGTACAACTGTCTTATGAGAAGTTACAATAGGGCAAGGCCACAAGAAATTCTTACATAGCCCCTGTTTCCTGCCTAGAAATATTTTGGAAATCACAACATGTATGAAACACCCATAAAAATTTTACAGGGCATTCCTATTTCTGGAAACATTTCCATCAGATTTTTGAGACACTTCCTATCCAAAAGACCATAAATGGCATGTTTCCTTTGTTCCAAAGGAGAAAAGCTTAAAGGCCCTCAAAGGGAGTGGAATCCAGGAATGCCTTTGTTTGTGCATAAAAAGGCCCTAAATAGGAAACAAACCCAACAAATCTAAAATTTTGAAATGAAAGCACAAAACTTTTTAGAGTTTGAATTATTTTTTATATTAATTATTTTGTAAATTATTTAAATATGCCATTTTCACACTTCTTAAACATTTTGAAAAGTGTCATTTCCATATCAAAATTGTTTCGTAGTTTCAGGTGACTTAGAGTTGGCATTAGGTCCTAGGGTGAGAGGCACCTTATTCTGTTCTAAGTATATCCTCGTTTGGATGTTACCCATGGCCACCCATCCCCACACATTATCTCTATATTACATGCCAATGTTAAATAGTTACAATAACAAAATCGTCCATTTATTGTGGATGAGTAGGTTACCCACCTTATAATGTATAAGTATATGGGTAGATGGTCATTATACATACACACATAAATATATAAATGAATACATGAATAAATCCACAGTAAAAATGCTACCATATTTAATTACCGTATCTTTCAAAATTTTGAGCTTGAGCTCATCAGAAGTGATCAGATGATACATATTTACTTACATCAATTTCACTTGACACTTTAGAGTTTTATCACCAAAAAGTGATACAAAAAAAACCATGTTTTTAGAATTACTTTTATCAAAACCATGCTTCTTGAATGGTGTACCTATTGACTTTCCAAAGCTTTCATCCTAAGTAACAGACGTTTCACAAAATAATTTCCACTCATAAAAAGGTGTGCTTGAGCTCACTACGAGTGATCAACTCTAGATGATACTTCCAAACTTGAGTCTTGTTTTTTTCTATAATATTACAATCAGTGCAATTTGATACAAAGAAAAAGTTACAAAATCATGTTTGTAGAATTAGTTTTATTAAAACTATGCCTCTCACATGGTAACATTAATGGATTTTCACTTTCCACTCTTGAAATAGCATCAGCTTGAGTTCACAACTGATCTATTTTATATGATAAAAATCAATTTTATCACACGTTCATTTCAATTAGACTTAGTATTTTACTCTCCATTCATCGCAGTTTGATACAAGAACAATTCATGTTTTTAGAATTACTTTCAGTGATCACATGTCTTTCAGAACAAATCATGTTACTAGTATTACTTTTAGTAATGCCGTGTCTTTTGCATGTATGCCTATTGACTTTCCACTTTCCAAAGTTTTTGACACATGAAAAAGACTATGAGCTAAAACAAGACCTGCTAAAACAGCACTCACCTCCCAGATCTTGAGCAGCTTCTGATGCCAAACCAACAGTTGTTGCAGCCAAACCTATTACACCACCCTAGAAAATCCAAACTTGCAATTAGAATACTGTTCAGAAGGACATTTCTATATTTTAATATTGTAGAACAAACAACATTGCCCACTAGGAAATTTTATTTTTCAAAAGATGCAGGCCTTCACTACAGCAAACATTATTCTACCACAATCTCAAAACCAAAATTTGCACCCCCTGCAAATTTAATACTAGAAAGAATTTTGCTTTGACCTTTTTCCATCTTCAAATGTGTGTCAATAGAAATGCAGAACATTAGTAATAAAACAATATCAACTTGTTATAAGATTTAGATGGATATTCAAGGTAATGACAGCTCTGTATCACAAACTTTTTGATGGTTTGCTTGAGGGGAGGAATCAAATTCATGCGTCAGCACATTGATTATTGTCGACATCTTTTCATGGTCACCAGCAGCAGTCAATGTTCTGACAACTCCTTCGAGCTATACCACAAGAGAACAACCAATCAAATAAATATTCAATCTGATCCAACATATTTAATCTAATCCATATCCATGATTATTATGATATTTTTAAAAAAATGATCCATATTTGTGTTGAATACTATATTTCTTTACGTAAGAAAAATCTTTCCTTATTGAAAATTACAGTTGGACATGTTACATGAGACATCAGGTTTTAGATCCAAAATGGATTCATGTTACATGAGACATGGTGATGGTAGATGTAGCTAAGTCATTTATAATACTATAATCATGGGCTTACCATGCACATGGATCATGTGTGGTTCACTTTAAAGGTGTTTTTGGCACACAAGGGTGAGGACCAACATTGGGTAAATGTATTTGCAGGAGCCACTAGAAGATGGTGGTATTTCCTCTAATTTGATGGATTTCGGGTTGCGCATTTCATACATGCAACTGTGGTTAGAGGTGAATATCATTTAACACAAACATGTAAATGACTAGTTTCACAAAATCACCATTTTTGAGATAGGCTAAATGAACAAGTTATGGGGTCATCTTGATCATTAGCCATTAAGTTTTGTTGTGGGAATAGGTGAATTTTGATCTCACCTTCAGATCTCTCCTTGCCCAAATTGTCAAGGTAGATTTTGATCTCAACCTTCAGATCCTGAAGTAAAGGAACTTTAGATATATTTATAAATAATCCCAATTTTAATTTGGATCCCATTTCCCAATGTCCTCTCAAGCATACTCCAATATGTAGACAGCCTTCAAAGAACAAGTTTAGTGTTCAACAACAAAGAGTTCTCTTCCTTTTAAATTCCAAATTGAGTGCTTCATGATAACACTATCAAATGCATATTAAATGTTGTATTCTATTCTAAGGATACATAATGAAGAATATGCAATGGTATTATCCAAGATTTTTGCTCAGGTAAGGTCCTAGAATTCCAGAGCTCGGCTTGTGTAAGGCGCTGAAAGATCATACCTAAGCTTTGTGGAAAATACAAGAGACTAGATGCTATTTACTATTATGACTCATCAAGCATGCAACTTAAACTAAAATTTAAACCTTGCTGGTTATCCAATTTACCGCACTAGCTTTGGTTGACAAATCTCGACAGGATGTAATAAAAGTAGGCAAAGACAAGCTATCAATAAATCCTGACAATAATGGCTTCTAACCCTGAAGGAAAAAACTAGGTTTGAACTTGTAACCTATGGCTTCCCGATTGGTAACATGCCATGGGTGGATGGTTCTATTGATTAGGAAAAATATCAGGGTTTTATTCTTGCAAACCTACTTCTATTGGATGGACATTTTGGAGACAAAATAAGGATATATTGCTTTGTTGTCAGCTTCAACACTAGTGAGAAAGAAACATTTTTTGAAACTTGTTGTCTGTGCACAAACACTAGCAATTTTAGATTCTATCTTTGCCCAAATTGTCAAGGTGGATTTTGATCTCAACCTTCAGAACCTGAAGTAAAAGAACCTGAACTAAACCACACAGTCATCAATCAGCAGGAAACCCATATAACTTCTGGTTCTATCTTATAAAGCACCGAGACTTTCATTTTATCTTTATTTAGAACTGGCGTTCCTCACCTTTAGGATTTGATTATTCCATACCTCCATCTTTAGTTTCTTCTTCTGGGGAAACCTACCCAACCCTTTAGTATTTTATAACTATGTGCCACATCTTTATTTTCTTATGTTTAATCTTCCAACTCTTGCTTTTTTATATTTTGACAGCCAAAGTATTCAAACAAACACAAAATAACTTCTGGCAAATCTCTGTTGTCGCTGCAATTTGGAAGACCAGCATTAAAGAAAGACATGACATAAGAGGTATTTAACGCTAAGATGGATGATATTCATTAATTAATATATGTGGTAGAAGGAACAGAGAATAATTCAATGCTAGTTGCATCCAATCCAACGTTTAATCTTCCAGCTGTTGCTTCTCTTATATTTTGACAGCCAAAGGATTCAAACAAACACAAAATAACTTCTGGCAAATATCTGTTGTCGCTGCAATTTGGAAATTACTGGGTTAGGTCCGAGTTACTTCATGATCTGAGGATTTTATAATAAAAAAACTAAATGAAGAAATCCATAACATTTGGCAATCCCTGGGGTAGGCGTCTATGATTCAATATCGGTTCGATTTTGAACTTTAGGATGTGTTGGTTTTATGTTAACCAGCTCAAAAACTCATGAAAATTGTACCCATGCTTCTCTTCTCTAATATTTGCATATATTTTGACATTTTAGGGATGTTACAGTGCCCAGAACTGAAAAAGAAAATCCTCTTATGCGCTCCTTAAATCTATCAGTTGCTTGTTGGTTAAGCACAATTGCAGTGTCATGGCTAGCTAGTGCGCTTATTTTAATTTATCTCCATATAAGTCACAAATTCACCTCACCTATTTCATATATGCATTTATGCACTTTGAGCACCTTGATTCTATGTTTTGTGTGCAACATCAGCTTATGAACCATTCAGCTCATAACAAAAATGTGTGCATCTCTCACAATTGCCTCCAAAGATATGGAGTTTATTCAGATGAAATATGTTGCGGCAACTGTGGTTTCTATGTTCATATTGCAGCGCCTGGTTGAATATTCGGCTATGGGAAATCCAAATCTCATTCACAGCTTGACTACGTGCATGAAGGGTGGTTTTTCCATTCTGCTTGAAAAGAAGAAGGCTGATTGATAGCCCTAGTATCCCCATCATAACTTCATTCGGTTCAGTCTTTTTTACTTATAAAAATATATTTATAAAATAAAGGAGATCCAAATACCATCAATTATACTTTAAGATTTTAACTCACATTTATTATTATCCTTGAAAAAATTAAAATATAAATCCTCTGTCTTTTTCTGGAAACAGAATTTCAATTAGGTTATGAAAAAATTAAAATATAAATCCCCTATCTTCTTCTTGAAACAAATTTTCAATTAGGTAAGAACCCACAGATTTAATAAAATGTTGGTTTACCTATAGTAAGAACCCAGAGACGCTTACAACTGTGACTAATGTTGGTTTACCTATAGTTGTTAGGTGAATTTTCCTGTGCATATTTGTGTGATATCAAGCCCACTAGGTGGATCTACCCAAGTGACCAAAACATATTGTCTTTATATGTCCTCCATAATGTTCATGCTCAATTCCTTGTCATTTTTAATCATCATGTATCATTATTACAATAAGAAAATATTATATTTCTTATATGTATTTATGCACTTTGAGTGCCTTCATTCTGTGTTTTGTGTGCAACATCAGTTTATGAATCATTCATCTCATAAAAAAATGTATGCATCTTCTATATGCATCTTGCCAGTTATTGGCAACTTAATAAGCACCATTGATTCACGATTCTTTGCATCAAATTTATCCTCTACCAAGGTCTCCTTCCCTGCAGCTACATCAAGTTATTCCCCACCATTAGGCTCTCTCACCTATTTGTAATAAACATATGTATTGAAGATGGCTTTCATGTGTTGCTTCTAGGTACTCAATTGCGACTATGAGACTTATGCCTAGATTTTAGAATTATATTTGACAAACTAGAAATATTTAAAATAATAATGATAACAATAGCAATCAAATAAGTCCTAAGAAACTTACCATTTCCCTTAACATGGTGCCCAATGTGTGTTCATTGACAAGATCTCAAGTTCAACTCCTATGCACAAGATGTAGCTAGTGATTAAAGGCATGCAGTTAAGAGTCATGATAGACACAGGTCCAGGGTGGTACTAAAGCTAAAACCCTTGCAATTATGTCCAAAAGCCGCTCTGGTGGATAATTCTAGTACATGTACACAAATAGAGTAATATAGTGTTATAGATAAACCTAGTCTTTCTCTTATGAACATTAATTTATTCATATATTATTTAATGTTAAACAAATCAATGCTTGGTCAAAATCCATGTAAACCAGAAGGTACAGTAGGGATTTCCTACATTTCACAAGCTATCTTGGCTATCACATCCAATTTGGAATCCTAATTTTTAAGTTGGGCATGACCGTCCATCCTTATTTTGCATTCTATGAAAATGGAACAATTCTCAATTTTTATTTTGCATTTTATGGAGGGCAGATAAGCGCAATTATCATACACTCAAAGCATTATAACTTATGCATGGATTAATAGAAAGCTGTTGGAAAATTATTGGGCACTGATAACAGACCCTGGGTAGCCCACGCCAAGAAGAAATCAGCATTTAAGGGCAGTTTAAATGTTGTATAAATGAAATTGAAAAGCGTTGAAGGTAGGTATTGATTGGACACATTTATGAAGGTGTGTAAATGTAGGCTTCTAGTGGCATTGGGGTGGTTGTCAATTCCACATGGAAAATGCTCCATAAAGCAAGTGTAATTGACGTTGTTTGTGGCAAGGAAAAATCAATTGTACATGTTTTTGAAATGTTGGGTTACAAAAGTGTTCTTATTTCAAGCTAAATCTCACTTCTTTTCTACCTTGCTTTTGTGGAAAGGCCCTCTTCTAGGTGACGCTTGGATGGTTCAGACAACATCAAATCCTTATGGTATTCAGTGTGGTTGACTGCTATAGGATTTCTAAGGAAGCATCATTGTAAAGTTACTTTTCTGAAGGACCCTTCTCTTTTCTTTTATCCTAGAAGATTAAGGAAATTTAAGCAGGAGTTTTCTCTGCTTGTGATAGTCCAACTCAGTTTTTTGTTGTGACATTGAGTCCCTTTATCTTGGTGTGTAGGCTCATATGCTTTCGTTCTGGCATTTCTAGGATGAGATTTTCCCAGGACCCCATTGTTCATGTGATATAATTTTTTTGTTCCACAATGTCCTGATTTGATCTTTTAAGCAATGTAGACAGCAATTCAGAAAAAAGAGTAGGTCCAAGAAACATGCAATTGATTGGATTTGATGCATTCATGTATTCAGAGAAATGATCCAAGGAATAGGTTTATGAAATTTGAAATTAACTGGATTTGTTGCTTTTGTGTAATAAAACAACAGCAAGGTTGGTTTCTCTCACGTGATTATTACATTAGATATTCCAAGTCCTGTGTGTTTGGGTGTTAGATTTGTCAACTTTTTTAGTTTCAGAATTGAACCAATAAAAACCTAGATCTCAGTACACTTACATTTAGTTCACATAATTATCGAACCCACGTGATGAGAGAAAATACACCCAAGGATTTTCCAATCTAGCTAGGAAATATTTTGTTGATGATATGGGTTGAATCACCATTCAGTATTCCTTTCAATGAAGGAACTTCTCAAAAATAGAAAGAGAAATAATCTAAGCCTGGTGGATGTCATTCACACTAAAATCTACACCAAATAAATTGAATTTGTCATGACTAGCTGACAATTGCTGCCCAAAATCCACTCAAGATAATGCACTTTCCCTTTCCAGACAACATAAAGGAGAAAATAATGGGTGGGGTGTACATAAGAGAATGAAAATTATCACAACATACCTTTGCCACATGCTCGAGAGTAACAGCATTGATAAAAATAGCAATCCCTAAAGCAATATCCACAAACACCCTGCTCCCCTTCAAAGCCAAACACTAACTAGGTTCCCCAAAGCTCGGTTCCAATACCTTACCCGCATAAGGATGCATTGGGTTTCCTGTCTTGAATAAAGATCCAACTGCGGCAAGACCCCATTTCCTTCCATTCCCATAAAAGTACCCTTCAGAATTATGCACCACCCTGCCACCACCCATGCCCACAGCAAAATCAACCATTTCCAACCCATCCGCAGCATGCCTCTCAATCTCCACTTCCACCAACTACCCTTGTATCATCCAAGCTCAAAGCATGCCCCTCTCCCTCACTCGCCCGCTTGTCGACAACCTGATTCAATAAAGCCAACACTTATTCCTTCGTCAAGACCCTTGAACCCTTCAACTTCATCAGTGATTCCTTGATGTCACCAGTGTGCGCCTTTAAATTCTAAATCTCCATGTAAAAAGGAGTGGCATGATCCTCTATACTCTCCTCTAACTCCTTCAGCCCTTCTACTTCCTTTCCAAACTTCGTATCCACCAATTCTAGCTGAAACTGCAACATCTTCGTCGTCTTCTTCAGAAACTCCTCCAGCTCTGCAATATGGCCCTTCGATACAACATCGCCAAGGCCAGTAGTATTCTTAGCAGAGGGTTTCATGGTCCAATATCAAAAAGTCTGTCCAAATCCGGCCAGAATAATGAAAATAAATACCCACTTGGTAAAAACCTTGGCCGCTAGGTGCCACTTCGAAGTTTGCTGAGGATTTCCAAACCCTAAAGCCAACATTCAGATTCATAAAGCTTTTGGTGAAAGTTGTGTCTTATAAATTATCTTCTTACGGGGATATATCGGTATAAAGATAGCTTACAGGGATATATCGGTGTAAAGATAGCTAGTAGCATCACATGGATGAAACTCGAAACTCACAAACCAAATATAGTTGACAAGGCATGGCGCCATAATTGTAGGCATGCTAGTACTTGAGTCGGGGGTGTTATCACATCAACCCAAAACCAACGTTCAGATTGAAAAAAAATTTGGTATGGGTGATGTCTAATAAATCATTTTTGTATAGAGATATGTCACTATAAAGATCGCTACTAACGTTGTCCCATAAAGCATGACACCAAAACCAATTAACAAAGCTTTTAATGCATGCTTTATAAATAACTTTCATTTAAGAACATCATCACATATATTTGAGTAACTATAAATCAAATTTATCCCACAAAGCATGACACTATTGTCATAGATGCGCTAAATTTTCATTAACATAAATGCTATAGACAAACAAAGAAACATTATAATCTCCTCCATACTAAATTGTAATGCGCATTATCTTAATGTAACCCAACATACATGCACTTACTTCATGATTACCAGCTTGCTTAGTATTTCTTGATAAAATCCTCAATTTTTTTCTATGTTACTTCTAGTTCTAGTAAGTTTTCTTCTCCCATAATCGAATTGAATGTATGAATTGTTAATCGAATTGGATGTATGAATTTTTAATGCTTGTATCATTGAAAGGGATTGGTTACTGTTATAAGGATGCCATACAAACAACTTTACTAAAATGTATATTATTGTTAGGCCTCTACTCCCAACTAATTAGAGCCGATATTACATATTACGTCAATAAGAGAGGGCACGTTGTTATGTGCTCGATATTTACTTCATTATTATTTACTCTTGACTACACTAAGTTGATACACCTCTCGGTCTATCGTATCTTTCCCATATATGTGCCCTTGGAAACCTATAAACCCAATCTATTGAAAAAACAAGTTTAGATCACCTTTGTAGCTTTAGATCCTAAATATGCTAATTAAAACATGTGTAAATATGCTAATTAAAATGTGTGTCCTGCAAAGCTCGAAAGGTTCAAACTCAAAGCTTTGTTGTGATATTATTGAGTACCATGACTTGGTAAAGTTGGATGACATAATGAATGCAATTATACAATGAAGGTGCACTATTTTTTTCAACAGTATAAATCTCAATAAATTAAGTAATGGAGCCTAACAATACAATCTAACACAATATTTTATTTTAAGAGCTTAACAACTTCAATCACAATTACCTTTGTATAGAATGTTAGTTTAAATTTGTAATAGATCTGGGGTAGAGTACAAATAACTGTGCATAAATGAAGGCTCTAAAACTGGCTTTGTTGTTTGTTCTATCAAAAGGTGTTACAAATCTGCAGGTCTGTGGGGACTATAGGTTAGTAATGGATTGCGTGAGGTTAAAAGGGATCCAAAGAACATATTTCTTGATAGCCATCTATGAAGAATCGATTCAAATTGTAGGCTTATTCTAGAAGATCAGTTTTCAACATATATACAGGGAGAGAAATGTACAGGTAGATCGTTTGTCCAAGCAGCGGCTACAGGTGGTAGAAGGCATTTGGTTTCAATGAGAAAAAAAAATGACAATCTAATGGAGATGGATCTGGGGCCTTTCTTGGGAAATACAAATACTGCAATAATTTCCAATTGCCTCATGCATTGAAATCTGAAGGGAAAACCTAAGTTTTTTACTACAAAACTATAATCAATTTATGTTTCGGGAAGGCCTTATTCACCATTCCTCTGATAGGCCAAACAAAGCAAAAAAAACCCAGAACAGGATATAGATAATGAGCTCAAATAAGCCAAAGGTGACCTATTTACAGTTTATTATAAAGAATAGTCATAGAGGGTGACCTATAATTGCATTCAAATTTGTAGGAATATATTTTATGAAGTAGGATACAACTTAAGCATATGACACAAACAATGATGTTCAGAATGGCATTCTACTTCACCTCTCACAAATTGATAAGCATCACGAGGATCATATTTTCTCTGAGCAATATGATACAAGCCACCTCCCTGGAAACTTAAAAGACTTAGCAAATCCTAATGCAATAAAACTTATTCAAACGATTTCAATTCAATTTTTCTGTGAAAGGCAACAGGTAGAAATTTTGCACACGATCCCATTAGATTGCCACATGAGGAGATATGCTGAGGGAATTTGTCAAGTCCTGTGACTTTATTTTGTTAATGTAAAAGAATAAATTTAGGGGCACTTGACAGGCCCAACCAAGAAAGAGAATCAGTTTTGAGATTGGGCAGTTTCAATTGAGAACTTCTGGGGACAGATATATTGCGCCATGCTCCATTGTGCCATTGAAATTAGGATCCGTTAGTATTTTTGGTGTGGAAGAGCCAAATTTGTGCCCTTTAATTAGCAACATCAAATTTTATTTAAATTTCATCAAACCCGAACCATGTGACAGATTGTTAGCAGTGACAAGTCGTAAATAGTTAGGAGTCAGGACTATAATATGCATGGCTTAAAGACATTTGTCCTGGTCAAAGTAATTATAGGAACCAGGATTGATCAATAATATCCAGTGGATCTTCCTAGTACAGTACACCACAACAGTCCCTCTAGGAATTTTTATTGGTGTTAAGCCCATTCTATGTTTGAAAAAGTGAATTCCTTTTCCATCCTTAGTGTTATTAATCTAGAGTAGGGAAATATGAACAATGACTATCAAAATAAACAATGGTATACATATTTTTCATAATTAGAACTTAGAAGTGCTAATTAGGACTTGGACGTTATAATAAAGTCTTAATAATAAACTTATAAAGTCTCAAAACCAAGCAATCAATCCTGAAGGAAACTGAAATGGATAAAAACCCTACCCTCCTAATCCCATCAAAATTGATTTTATAATTGAGGTATGGGACTTATCTTGTTTGACGCCAAGGTCAGCCCTAGAAACAAAGGGTTTGTCCATGATTTTAAATTCCTCCAAACAATTGAAATTCTCCTAGGGTCTGACCCAAGCCTTCGCTTTGTACATATTAGGATGATCGTCATCCTCAGCCTGTATGGTCAAATAATACATAGTCCCTGCCACCACTTACTCCTGCATCCCCACAACTCAACGAAACATTACATCACCTATTTTGGAGACACATATACAAACAGAGAGAACAGATCGATTAACAAATGGAATTTCCACAAATTAAAAACAAATGAAATCCCTCCTAATAAAAATAAATAATAATAATAAAAGATCAGGCCATATACCTATTGTTTGTTGTGCTCATCAACGAAAAAGTGCCCAAGATTGAGCGTCTCTATTGAGTTCTGAAAATATTTCACTTCGCGCAGTCCACCAAGAGTTCCCATGGTCACTGCCCCTTAACTGCTACTGATACCCAGCACGCCAATCGCAATCACACACAACACAGTCACACCCTGCAACAAGTCTACTTGCTTTATGCTCTGCATCCTTCCTCCTCGCTCCCTAGTAGTTATTTGTTCAATATGTTGAAAAGCCAAAATGGGCACAGTTCCATAGGCGGCTGAAGAAAAGACCTACCAATCAGCGTTCAAAATTGAACCCTTCCCTTAAAATTGTTCTTCAAAAAAAATTTAAAATTTGGATTTTACCCTTCAATATAACGGCTCAGAGCTTGATCTTCTTGAACTTGACAAATTCCCACGGCTTCTATTTGATCGATCTCCTAAGGTTAAGTAGATATATCGAACCGCCTTTTTCAATTCATGTTTTTGTTTACCCTGCTGCCTTTTTTAAGTCATGTTTTTGTTTACCCTGCTATAGTATCATTACCTTTGACTCGGATAAACTATCAGAGCAACACCTTCCTTCTTCCACACATTTGAAAAGAAATATCCATTTAACTCATACACTATTCATCAGTGTATTGTGGGATAAGGAGGCTCCTCTAGCATTTTGTCCTCATCAAATATGGAGACCGAGGTTAGCTACCAATAAAAGGCTAGGAATATAGGTTTATTTTCCAAAGAATATGAAGGACCGGGGTAAGAGGAAGGAAACGATAATAAAATATAAATAAGGTATGATAAGAAGGTCATAATTTATATCAACATTTTAAAAGAAGGGCAAGATTTGAAATTGTCCATCTATATAAAGTTCTCAAGTTGTTGAAATTCCTATGCTATAAATTTCAACTCATCATTCAAAATATTGGAAATATGATAAATTATAATCGACACTAAGTTCTTAGTTGTGTAATATGACCAGTAATCATTGATGACTACGAGGCACTAGCCATCGAGATGCGACTCTGATTCCCGAGTCACTTAGGGCTTCAATCTAAAGTGTGACAATGTGTCAAAAACTACGACTATAATAAAAAATAACAACTAATAGACTACTACTAGGCCCGAAACAAGCTCAAAACTTTGTTCCTACTACATATGTGAACCTAGCTACCAATGTCCACTCATTTTTCGTCAAACTAAAATTCAAAAGGTCGGTTGATGGGTCCTCCTCTACAAGACTTTATTTTTTGCCTGAATATGATGGACTCACGACAACTATAAACAACACCCAATGTCATGCAAATACAAATAATGGCATGTAGTTAGGATCACAAACTATGCAGAGGTCGATTTATGCATTGCTATAGAGAGGTGTCATTGGGCACACGATATGCAAAAACAATGATTATTAATAAAATTTAAAAAAAAAACAATTGTTGGCTCAATAATAGTCTTCAATTTGATGGGTGGCATGATCATGGTGTAATCTCCCTCCGCCCTTCCAAACATTTGTGGTTTCTCACAACATTTGTCCTCATCACCACCAAAATACATATAAAAATTACTTGTCTTTACATCCTCTTCCCTTTAAATCCTCATCTCATAGTCATAACTAAGGATTATTATGCATGCACATCCTCACCTTATAATACAAATTGGGTCAAGGCACAGAGACAATCATAAAATATTAAATGTGTGAGGACGCAAAGAGTAAGAGACAACCATAAGTATGTCTTATATTAAATTTACCATATAAGTATTTAATTAACACTATCAACTGAGATTTGAATTGTTGTGATCTTCTTATCACTCCTCACTAATGTGATTGCAAGGAATTCTTTGAAGGTGAGGTCCATAACTTTAGGTCTTCTTCCTCATTATCATGCCTTTTGGTAAGACAATAAAGAGGGTAGTGGCCTCCGTCAACATGGAAAACAGTTACATAGAGGTATACACATTAATTGTTTTCATTAAATAACTTAAATTCCTGCATGTGACTATCAATTCACTAAATCCTCGACTAGTACAAAACACACAAAAAGTTAGAGCCCCAAGCCCTTAATTACTCACACCTAGAACTTTCTCAAATCTAGCCATTAATAAACTTATTTTGGTATTTTGGTTCAATTTAAAAGGCAGATTGTTGAGACTCGGACATGCAGTGAGTTGCAAGGGTTCAATTGACTTAGGCTTGATTCCATTTCCCCTCCATCCCATACATGTATTCTTTCATAATAAGTGTTGAATAAAAACATTTGATGCCCTGACCCTAATTATGCTAGCTTTGCTAACTTGCTTGGTATGTAGGATTTTTTTTTAATGTTTTATGATTTCTGTATTATTTTTTCTTAGGTGCGCAATCCTTATAATTCTTACATCTCTCAATCTTGGATTGCATGTGGATGCCCCAATATTATTATTACATAGTCTAAGTAGTTTTTTGTATAATGAAGTCTGCTCCAACTTGAAGAATTACAATGGAATAGTTGTTATGTTACTGAATTGTAAAAGTAATGATACACATATAACAACTTAATGTGTTCAAAAGAGGTTTTATTGAAAATATATCATTTTTTTCTGTAAATAGTAAGAGGTACTCAATTGTTAAAAATTATAAAAAATTTGAAAGAACAATTTTATTTTTTACATTATTTTTGGTGAAAGGGTTTAGTTAATTTAAACTTGTCAATTGAAATACAATTATTTATACTACCCTTCATCTTTGAAGGGCTCCAAGAATAAATCCCTTCCAATTGAAATTAAGACCCACCCTTCAAATTTGATCACTGCTACCAATTCCGAAAGAGGAGAAGATTAGGTACATCAAATTGGAAATTAAGAACTCGAGCCAAAACCTTAACAATGAAAAACGGATGGAGGGGTTAATATCCATACTCTTTTTTACAAGTGTTTGTTCACGAGACTACTTGGATAATCCTTTTTCCAAGTTAGCATCACATATTTAGCTTGTATTTGAGCAATTTTTGAAGCTATTTCATAGTTCTCGGATTATGCACAAATTTTAATTAAAAAAAAGGTGATCAAATTTAACGAAAAAAGCCCATTTCTGAAGCAATTTCATAGTTCTCGGGCTAAATTTTTATCATTTGAATATCAATCAAACGCAGAAAAAATAAATTGAAAAAATTTGGGATGGCCATAGATTGAAACATACCTTGTGCCATTGAAGCTTTGAACATGGTGAGCTTGAGTGAAATGTAATCTTAGAAGGGCCTCTATCATATGGTAATGAAAGGGGAAGATTGTTCTACATTGGCACCCACCAGCGTTCAAATTATAATCATACTAGATCAAAGGAAAGAATGATCAGATCTAGAAAAGAAAACATCATAGATTAGATGGATCTTCAACATGTCAAAGGAATACACATGGATTCATAGAATAGACTACCACATTGGTGAATTTGTAGTGTTAACCAAGCAAGAGCCGGCTCAGGCTATTTATTTCAAGGAGACATATTTTACAACATCAAAACATTACAAATGAAACATTAAAAAGAATACCAATGAGTCATTAGAGACCACTACACTGAAGGAATTGAGATCATTATTCTTTATTGATTAAATTTCCTAGGATATCACTACCTAACTTGCCAGAAGATTTTATTAGTTTATTTTTTCTTTTCTTTTTTAATTTTTTTCCCAAGAAAAAAAGCATAATTTTATTTCATCTGTAGAGAGACAAAATTACATTTTGTAGATATGCATATCATATTTATAAACATATATCAGCAAGCGGCTATAAGGTCGACAATCATACCCCAACCCACAAAAAGTTCAGCCCACCAATAGACTGTTCTAAGACAATAAAATAGTACTGGAGCCATATCTGTTCAAAGAACACAGTAAACATATAACAGCCCATATAAATAAAAAATGATGTCAGGCATAACAGCCCATAGACCAAAGGATCCAAAATAACCTCTGACCATATGAGAGGAAAAGTATGGCAATAGTGTCAACATAAAATTTGACTCAAAAAACCTCCCCTTCTATGAAGGGACGATGATTCTTTTTTTTTATTGTAATTTGATTTTAATTTTAATTTAGTTTGATTATAGTTTAATTTTATTCTTTCAGTTTTGTTCACTTGATTTTGTTTTGGATTTAGTTTATTTATAGTTTGTTTGTTATTATTGCATATTTACAAGGAGTGAGATTGAGGATATTTCTCTAATCATTTGGTAGATGTGGATGCGACACCCTCACAGAAATCAACTTATTCAAGTGTTGAAGAAGATGGAGAGACACCGATAGTTTTTGAGTAGAGATTGATCGACCTGTTCAATTTTGGAAAAGGGAAGCACTTTTTCATTGGAAAGAGTTACCTCTTCATTTACATATAAAAACCTAAGCTGATTATGTTTGGGGGATTGGTTGGTTGGCATTATTTTTTATGTACTCAAGAACTAATCGAGAGGAAGAGACACTGATACACAGAAATATTTTTCTCCCGCAAAGTTGTTGATTTCGTGTGTTTATGAATGAGATCGGCTCTCTCTATATGCCTTTCTTCAATTATGTTTCAGAACTCTGTAATGTTTTTGTAAATGTTTTCATAGCCAGTGGATGGACTTTCACAGATTGTTATGAGCATTGATTTTGTTAAGTAAAATGTTTTATTTTGTGCAATTCAATGTTAGTTAAATGGGAATATTTTTCATTCATTTATGTTTGTTATGAAGTGTGACAAATCCCAAGTTTAGCAAGCTATGGTAAGAAGTCTAAACTCTAATCTGATAGAAGAACAGTTGGATTTTGTCGAGGAGTCTGAGTGAAAGGTTGGGGATTATTCGACTGTACCAAGTGTCAACCTATAATTTGATGCAAATATGCTGTATGTGAAGCATTGTTGTTGGTTTCTTGGATGAAATCGATTACCTATAGAAACGTCAGAGGTCAAAGACACAAAATATATCCAAACAAATTGTAGTTCCAATCTGGAGGCTTTGGGCATGATATGAAGTAGAAATTGAACCGAGTCCAAAGCACAGAGGAAGAAAAACATTAAAGACATAGAAATTTTTAATGGCACATAAAGGAAGCATCATGTATCAAGAGTCCTAAAGAGTTTCAAGAAAGAAGTGTACCTCCAATTTAATGAAAAAGATCGTATATTGAAATAGGCAAAGGATATTGAAATTCCAAATATAACCTGGGCATTCTTTGAACTAATGATGAGGTAATTCTTATGGTTTCTTCTATGTGTTTCTTATGGCAATAACAAAGGATTCATTTCTGTTATAAAGAGTTCAAGCTGAATATGAAAGAAATTATGACATGTTAGTACTCAAATATGTTTTATCCAAGAACGTTTGATGATTCTGATGGGGTACTGGTGTCAGATTTATATACACTGGTACAGTAGAGATGACAACAGATATTGCACAAGACCTTCTGAGAGATGCTGATCAATATATTTTAGAAGGCCTCAAACATTTGTGTGAATATTCTATTGCACAGGTATTCTTTTATTTCATTGCGGTTTTTCCTTTTTGTTATGATATTGTCTAGCCTCAGCACTGAGATCTGTGTTTTCTATTTAGGACCTTACTTTAAAGAATTTTGCAAGTATATATGATCTTGCTGAGTCATATCATGCAACTTCTTTTGTTGGGAGAGAAAATTGGAACAATTTCAATATTATGTTTCCCTTGTGGTTTGAATTTTGTACTTTGGTGGAGTGTTTTAGAATAATCCCACTTGTTATGCATGCTTTAAATGGTAAACATATCCCATATGCTTTAAATGATGACGATGATGAACTAGATGACAATGAAAATGATGATGTTTTTGATGATCATCATCATCATCGTCGTCGTCATATTTGTCATTGTCATCATGATTATCATAATAGTCATCATCATCGACATTGTCCTTGAAATCATCATCATCATGATTATTGACATTTTCATCAGTTATTCATCATTACCTTTGGCATAAGAAATAACATCTACCCAAAATATGTGATTAGTGGAAAAGGGTCATGGAGGACACACATGATTTATGCATGACAAATAACAACTTATTTTTTAAGATGATCAACATCATCATTCTCATTGTATTCATCATCATTGTCATTGTCATCATCACCATCATCATCATCCATTTCATTGCCATCATAATCATCGACAATGTCGTCATTGTCATTATCCTCATCATCATCATCATCATCATTGTCATCGTTCTCCTCATTATCAACAACATTATCATCATCATCATAACCATCCTCAATATCATAATCATTATCCTCATTTTCATCTTCAACATCTAGGTGTAAAACTAGATGCAAAAGTGGCTAAAAACATGGATGCAAAAAAGGATGCAAACATGGATGCAACAAAAGTAGGCACAAAAGTGGGCGCATAATGGGGTGCACCAAAAATGGATGCAAAAGGTGATGCAAAAGTGGATGCAAAAAATGATGCAATCATGGAAGCAAAACATGATGAAAAAATTGGTGCAAAAGTGGATACAACCATGGATGTAAAATTGGATACAAAATTGGATGCGAAAGTGGATGCAACAAAAGTAGATGCAAAAGTAGTCATAAAACCCAACGCAAAACCTGATGCAAAAGTGGATGCAAAAATGGATGCATAAAGGGATGCAATCACTGATGTAAAATTGGATGCAAAAAAAGATGCAAACATGGATGCACAAGTTGAAGCAAAAGTGGGTGTAAAAATAAGCGCAAAAATAGGTGTGAATTGGGACGTGACAAAAGTGGATGCAATGGTAGATGCAAAAAAAGACGTAAACATGGATGCAAAAAGGGATGAAAACATGGGTGCAAAAGTGGACGAAAAAATGGATGCAAAAGTGGATGCAAAAATGGCTGAAACAAAATGAGATGCAAAACTAGACTCAAAATAGGATGAAAAATTTGATGCAAAACTTGGCACATGAAAAGATGCAAAAAAAGTAGCAGAAGTGGATGCAAAAATGGATGTAAAAAAGGATGCAAAAGTGGATGAAAACAAGGGCGTAAAAGTTGAGGAAAACATGGGCGTAAAAGGGGGCGCAACAAGAGTAGATGTACAAACTAGGCACAAAATTAGGTGCAAAACTAGGCTCAAAACCTGTCGCAAAACCTGATGCAAAACCTAGCGCATAACTAGGTGCAAAACCCGGTGCAAATTACGTCGCAATTTACGCCAGATTTAGAAAAATGACACAAAAAATGCCTAAAATAGAACCAACTCGTGAAATTGCACCATTTTGTCCAAAAAATGAAGAAAAATACACTGAAAGATGGCCTAGACACAAAAAATGATGCAAAAAGAGATGCTAAATCCAGTTTTTGTTGTAGTGTCAGCTAAATATCCCCTCTCCCCATTAAATGGTTTGACTCTTTGGCCATATCCTTGGGGAAGGTCATGAATATCAGCAATGAGAAGTAATGGGGAAAACCTAGCCATCCTTGGAGGTAAGACAAGGTTTCCACGAGGGATAGCAGGTGGTGTGAAAGACAAAATTACTGTGTTGTGAGGAACTGCAAAGCTATGAGGTGTTTTGAAACTGAATGATGTAGGTTGTATGAACTTGGAAGTGGAGCCTAATGCAGTTATTTCAGTGGAAAACAGGGAGCACTCTAGGTCAGGAAAGTGTTGGAGATCCCTACCTAGAGGCTCTGAGGTACTGGGTGACTAGGAAATGCGGGAGAATTCAAATGCAGAGGTGTCAAAAACCACTTTAGAGAGGATGGACTTAGATTTATTCCTAGGGAAAGATAGCCCAAACTCTTCATCATAATGCTCATATATATCATTAATAGAAACATTACCTTTAGTAGGTAAGGAAAGAGTTCTGACTAACCTTTGTAGCTTATTGGCCCTTCGAGTCAAACTCTCTGGATAAAAATATCTTTGAAATATTCAGCACCAAGATTGCTCCTCGTGTTGGTTCTTTTGGCCTCCAGTATTTCCTAGTTGAGTCACCTTTCAAAAAAAAATTAGTGGAGTCGCCATAGCATGTACAAGCAGCATGTGTCTATGACCTGCTACTCAACCAAGTAGTAGAGCTAGAACAATGTTTCTTTCCCAAGGATATAATAGTGATTATTCCCCAAAAAAAGGCTCCAATATGTTATCACCCAGTAATTTTCCAATGGTTGTAGTAGGAAATCACTCAGGTAACCATTTCAAACCAATATTTAAACTGTATACTATCCTATAGAGTTACAGAGGGCTCTCTCTTTGTCAAAATACTATTAACATACACATATGGCTTTAAACAAGCATCCATAAGGCTATATTTCTGAGGGGAACTGATTTCTATGGTTTAAAAGAGTGTAATATAGACAAATGTGAAATACCATTTGGAAATGGAGTCACGGCCTGAATCATTCAAGGGTTTTACAATAATAACGAGTGGTGATTTTCCTTTGTAATCTAAGGCAAAGTGGGTGTCACATTCAGTCAAATATATTCAAGTGGTTGTAAGAGAAATGAGAGAAATCCCAGCGAAACAAGAGGCACCTATCTATGGATGAATCTGTTGGAACACTTTTAGCAGAAATATAAAAAAGGATAATAACTGAAACAAAGCATCTAGGAATGGATGAGTTCCATCACAACTATCATAACACATAACAAACATGATTTATAATGTAGGAGTGTTTGACGAATTCCTTAAATACAATCTAGAAATGTATTAGCAGAGTACACATGCATGGAAATGGGAAATACAAGAAACACAAACTGAACATGGAACACCGGGATGAATCTCATAAACATAGGAGAATATTTCTCATTAACACTTCCAAGAAAGTTGCAGAACTACAAAAAATAGGCACAAAGGGATTCAAAAGTGAAAGTCCACACCCTTATTCCTCTCTTGAGGCTATATTTATAGTGTCATGGGATCCCAAGACCAACCTCTAAACAGATAAAAAATCAGTTATAGGGTGGGGATCAAAACAACAAAGACAAAATCTTAACAAATTTCGACCTGACAGATTCGTCGTGATCACGAGCAAATCAAGAAATCACACTGGGATGCGTGTGATGGATAAAAATGGAAAACTATACACCTGGGAATCAGGATTGATTGGTGAAAAGGACTGCTCAAAACACCTTTGAATGACCTTTTGCTAACTCAGTTACTGGATGCTCCCGTGAGTTATAGGGTGGTGAGAGTAGTAACGGACTGTTTGATTTTCAAATCCCGAGTTACACGGTTAATGTCAATATTATTATCCTTATAAACCATCACACTCTGTAAACATGACTTTTGTACCTCCAATCTATGAGCGTGGCATCCAATGGGGAGGGGACACGTCATTTACGCACGCTCCCCATCATGCAAGCCCTCTCTGACTTTGAGTGTGCAAGTTGTGTCGGTGATCTGTGTGTACACCATCGGATCTCATTAGGGATGCATGAATGGATGAGTCATTGATCTTCCCCTGTTTTTACCGTGGCAGCACTTTTGGGCCCACTAGATTTCACTGACTCCAAATTCAAAACAAGGCATGTAGGTTCATGTAGCGGGGTTTATTTCTGCTATAGATCTAGATCAGGCTTTGATCCCAGTCGTTGAAACCTGTGGGGTCTACCGAATTTCACAAATCGGGAGAGCTACTTATCCTATGCCCATGTTTCCCTTTTCTGCACCATCGATCTCAGGAAGAAATTCTCTGAGTTGTTGATCTGAGGACAAGCTGCAGGGCTACAAGAAGAGGAAAGTGGGATCTCTACTTTCACGATGCTGAATTTTTGTATTTCTCATTTCCTCCTTTTTGCTCCCTTCCAGGCTATTGATCTGTGTGGGAGTTCTCTAAACCATCGATGTAGTAGAAAGCGAGATCCCAATCTTTTCATCACCAAATTTCTATATCTCTGCTTTCTTATTTCCTCCTTTGTTCTCCTTTCTAGGCTATTGATCTACACGGGAACTCTCCCAACAAACGATCTTGTTGATCGTGGAAGGAGGAAGTTCAACCTTTTCGCAACCAAACTCTGTATTTATGCTTTCTTCTTTTTCCTTTCCTCAAAATAGCAGAAAGTGGAAGTCAGGTTTACCACTTTTCATAATTGAATCTTTTGCTTTTTTTCTTTTCTGCTGCCGTTTTTCCCTTGCTAGAAATTATTTTCAACCTTTGATCTTCTCTGTTGTGCATCCAGGCCATCCATTCTGGTTATATTTTAACCTTGATCGGATTTTTCTTATTTAGGCATTTTTATAAGGATAAAACTCGAGATTTTGAACAATGTCTTATCTTTCTTTCATTGTTTTGAACTTTAGCAGGGGAATTAGTGCAGACGCGTATATAAAAATATTTAAATTTTAGCACAGGTGCTAACACCACCTATGGTTCTTCATCAAATTAGGAAGAAGATTCATGGTTTAATTCATGATATGACAACTACACATGAGGCATATTTTGTTGAATCTTTTGATGTTATTTGGGAAAGATTTTGTAGAGATATATTTTCCATTATTGATTATGCTTCTAGACCAGAGTATGCTTGCAGAAAAATAAATTATTATGATGCTCCTCCATCAGCAAATGATGAACATCAAGGGGCCTCTCCACATGTTCTTTTTCTACAACACAATGATCCACGAATGCATCATCTTGACATCCACAACATATTCACCAAGTCCATCACCAAGAAGTTGTTCTTTCAACTCATTCAAGTGAAGAAGATAACCTATTGAATACCTTTTTGATCATTTCTGTGTCATGTCCATTCTTGAGTGAGTATTTTCCCCATGAGGTTTTTCCTCTTTCCTCATTTTACATGGACAAATAAAAATTTTGTTGTAAGAGGTGACTTGAGCCTTAGTTTCCAAGGCCTCAATAAAATATTTGGTATAACTTGTACTAATTTAGGATTAAGGGGGGGTGTTAGAGAAATGATTCACCTTATTACCATGTTCATGCACCAAGGTGAAATTTTCATTTGTCTTGTCCTTATGTTATATGGTCTAACTTAGGTTACACTGATCAATCTTGGTCTATTAGGTGATTCTGGCTCAATTACTCACAGGTGAGGTGCTCCACTTTGATCATCCTAATAGTTGAGGCACTCTATTTTGATATTTTTGTTAACCCAGATGCCCTCATTAATGACACTTCTTCCTTAGTGTGCTCCCCATCCCTTAAATCAGGGACCTTGTTTGACTAAGGGTGCTAGTGCATGCATCTAGTGGTTTTGGACTCTCTTTGGGAATTTATTGCTTTCAAGAGACTCTCCCACTCACCCATGTTCTCTCCCATGCCTTCATTTATGATCCAACATGCTCCATCCATGTTCACACTAGAATTTGTGACTGTTTGGTATGGTTAAGGAGCTTATTGGTCCACCTAGGGGGCTTTAGAGGTCAAATCCTAGCCTGGAACTTGTATGCATCTAGATGGAAACCAAAGGCTAACGAATTTTCCCCATTGTATTATAAATATGTACCACACATATCTACAAGTGGTACAGTGATAGAAACATTATCTATTGGCACCATTTATGTGTGTTATTTTACTCTCTTTTACTATTTTCTTGCATATTTTGTGAATAGCTTAGATTGTGAAGATTGCATTAGCTTCTAGATCTCACTATGAAGAAAGTATCACAGAATTATCTTAACAAGTTGGATGAAGCATTTGGATTCATGTGCATACACATATCGAAGGAGTTACTCTTCCATATTTATGGACTGAAAACTCCAAACGAATTATGGGAGAAGCTCGAATCCTTGTTTGGAAAGTAGGATGAGCTAAGGGGCCATATTTTGGAGAATGAGTTGATAACACTACAACCCAATAACTTTGAAACTATAGAATAGTTATTCTCAAAATTCAAATCCCTTTTCATGTAGTGCAAGGAGTGCGGGATTGACAAGAAGGATGAGCAATTGGTGCTCTCAATTATGAGAAAACTTGGTCGAGAATTCTCAGTGTTTGTATCCACCGTTAACTCTGGAATACTGAAAAATCCTAATTTGTGAATCCCATCACTTGATTCCTTCACAAAATCTCTTACTCAGGAACAAGACAAGCTGATACAGATGGGAGCCCTCGGAGCCTCCATAAATCAAACTCTCTTGATTGGGGAGACAAACAATTTGCAAGCAAGAAGGAAGCATAAAGGAAAGGATAAGAGGAACACTGATTTCTAACCTAAGGAATGGTTTGATCCATTAGATGAATTCTTAGTCTCTAACAAGGAGAAACATTAGAGGTTTGACAAGGGAAAGTGATCCTACTATAAGAAAGTAAACCATACATAGAAAGTTTGTATGAAGAATACCATAGATAAGACGTCAATACTCCTTGAACA
>LPNX010487877.1:580184-632565 GCA_001517045.1 Pseudotsuga menziesii | reverse complement strand
ATTGCTCAAGAAAGATGTAAAATTCCTATGGAATGAGGAATGTCAGCAGAGCCTAGACATGCTTAAAGAAAAGATGGTTACAGCACCCATCCTAGTGTTTCTAGACTAGACTAAGCCATTTCATGTACACGTGGATGCATCTGGCATCGTACTAGGAGTCGTCTTGACATAGCCAGGAGAAGGGGATCTTGACCATCCCATCGCATATTCCAGCAGAAAGTTATCAACAGCAGAAAAAAACTACACCACAACAGAAAGAGAGGGCTTAGCTATGGTGTATGCACTGCAGAATTTCAGGCACTATCTACTGGGCGCCTCGTTTAAAATGTTTACTGACCATTCTGCATTGAAGTACCTAGTCAATAAACCAGTGTTAGGGGGGAGAATCTGCATATGGTTACTCCTCTTCCAGGAGTATGATTTTGAAATCATTGTGAAACCAGGAAGACTAAATGCTGGACCAGATCATCTGTCGCGTATAGACTCAGGGGAAGAGCCCAGTAACCTAGAAGACAATCTGCCCGATGCGCAGTTGTTCTCTGTGCAGATCGCAGATGACTACTATGCCGACATTATTCAATTCCTCACTACAGGAGTAGCACCTTATGAGTTCACTAAGTAGCAAAAGAAGCAGTTGGTTGTGAAGGCAGCAGACTTCACCCTCATTGCAGGATGCCTATATAAGTTAGGCCCGGATGAAGTCCTACGCAAATGTGTAATGCCGCATGAAAAAGATGCTATTCTTAAAGAGGCACACTCAGGAACCGCAGGAGGTCATTTCGCTGGAAAGCCGACTGCGCAGAAAATCCTGGAGGCAAGACTATGGTGGCCTACGTTACACAAAGACACCAAGGACTTTTGTAGATGCTGCGATATCTGCCAGAGGGTAGGAAAACCCTTGCGACGCGATGAAATGCCGCTGCGACCGCAGGTCACGCTGCGTGCATTTGAAAAATGGGCTATAGATTTTGTGGGTCCTATCAACCCACCGGGAAATCGCACGGGAGAGAGATATATTATTACCGGAACAGAGTACCTCACCAGATGGGCAGAGGCCAAAGCAGTAAGAAATTGTGATGCTGCTACAGCTGCACAGTTCCTTTTCGAAAACATCATCAGTAGATTTGGATGCCCAGTAATTTTGATGAGCGACCAAGGAACACATTTCTTGAACCATACCATTGAGGATTTGACAAAAGAATTCCAAATTCAGCACTATAACAGCACTCCCTACCATCCACAGGCTAATGGTACGGTGGAGGCCTTCAATAAGATTCTAGAAAATGCTCTTACTAAAATCTGCAATAACCAAAGGAATGATTGGGATCTCAGAGTTAACGTTGTATTATGGGCATACAGAACCACATGCAAGAAACTTACGAGACGCACACCTTTCAGCTTGGTATATGGACAGGAGGCTGTTATGCCTATGGAGTATATTCTTCCCAGTTTAAGAATCGCTCAGATTACCGAGATGGCTGATACAGACACAGTGGAGGAAAGGCTAGCACAGCTGCTTGCCTTAGAAGAAGACAGATTCATCGCCGGATTCCATCAGAAAGTGCAGAAAGAACGAGAAAAAGCTTGGCATGATAGACACATTAAGAGTAATACTTTTCAGATCGGATACCTAGTACTCCTCTATGACAGCAGATTCATTAAGTTTCCAGGAAAGTTCAAGACACATTGGATGGGGCCGTATCAGATACAGCAAGTTACGGAGGGAGGTGTCGTTCAGCTTAGCCAGTTGAAAGGGGAGCTTCTTCCCACATGGATCAATGGCAGTAGGCTTAAGCTCTATAGTGATAGCCATCTCGCCTCTCAGCCCTAGCTTAAACTAGTTTATGATGGTGCAGATGTCCAGTGTAGTTGAAAGGAGGCATCGCACTGGGAATGAGTCTACACCGGTAGGAATTTTCTAAGAATGAGGAATCGCATCAAAAAAAAAAAAAAAAAAAAATATATATATATATATATATATATATATATATATATATATATATATATATATATATATATATATATATATATATATATATATATATATATATATATATATATATATTTAACGTTGTTTGTTTGCACAGGTGATGCGGAGTTGCATCGCAGCAGTACGATGTTTCCCCGTGCCACGTGTTCAGCTTGCAACCGACAGTGGGCTAGTCAAGTCACTGTCTGATAGGTAGTTAATGAAGAAATGACCGGTATCCCCTATCATAGATTTGGCAACAGTATAATAAATTTTTCCAGATTTGGTAAATCTCTGACGAGACTGGCGGCTGTACGCACACGTCTCGAGGGAAATTCTATCAAGATTTTAGCATTAATTGAGGATCGGATGACGGGTCTGGTCCTATCCGGGTAATTAATATGACCGATGCACCCAGTCTAGACGACCGTTATGTCCGGGATTATCGTATTTGACATAAAAACAGAAAGTATTCAATTGGGACGGTTACGCTTGCAGAAAAACCGAGAGTTGGAGAATAAGTGTTAAGCATTCCCTGTGTCGAGCTAACTTGTTACAGAGTGCTGTGATTTTCAGAAGTTGCATCCATTACACGTCCGCCATTTTATGCTGAGTGGGTCCTGTCCGAGGACGAGCCTCTAGAAAACATTTTGAGAAGATTTCAGCGTCATGGCCTTGTAGGAGCTATGACGTCGCCATCTACAAGTAACCCACCGAGCTCGTCCCGAACCAGAGAACCACCAAAGACGAGAAGCCATTCCCAGCTCATAGAGGAATCCGGTTCCGAGCAGGAAGATGAAGTCCGTAGTGCAGCGGACTACCTCATACCACAAGTTGAAGGCGCTCCAGACATCATACTTTCCAAGAGCGGTAAGCTTCTTGTGCCCATACCGCCAATAGATTCTCGAGTAAAGGAAAATGGTGATTTAGTAGGATATGTTGGTGTTGTCAAATTTATTGATTACAACCTGGGGGATAGTAAGACATACCCTCACTTCAAGCCAGATGCGTATCTTGTGCTTGAGAAGAATCCAAGGACAGGTAGAGAAGAATTCTTCCCCATGCTACATGTCCAGATTCTTGAGCGTTCAGGTCTGCTCAATGTGTTGAGACTACCCCATTTTGGACGTAGCGCAGAGGTTAATGCTGTGGTGCGTGTCCTCCTGTCATGTGTACATGGAGGGTATCTCTGGCTAGGTCACAAAATCGACCTCAATGTCGACTTGATACACCGTGTTACCGGCCTGTCTAAGACTGGTAAAGATCCCGAGATATAGATAACAGGAAAGACCAAGGATTTCAAACTACCAGCAGCCTTAGTTAAAAAGTATCAGCTACAACGAGGAGGCAGGGCTTATGATATCACAAGTTTACAGAATGAGACACTCATATTTACAGCCAGTCTGCTTGCAGGAAGACTGCTTACCAAGGTCCGACCGAAGGAAGTCACAGGATCGGTGATCAATCTGGCCATACAAGTTACAAAAGGAGAGCAGTTCAATTGGTCGTTATTTTTATTAAATATGTTTCAGGAAGATTGTTTGGCAGCCCAAGATCAAGCCAACCACCCTTTCCACTTCTCGTGGCTGCTTATACTGTGTGCATTCGTCGCATGGAAGGAACCGCCCAACAGCCAATTCCCACAGATCACAGGAGGAGCGCCCAGGGGGGTGCGCTATGCCAGTTTATGGGACACCAATAGTCAAGCAAGGAAACAAGTTAATACGATAGTATTTTACGAATACTATTTGATGTTGAAGAACCTTATCCAGCAATCACCAAGGATAAGGTTCTGCATAGAGAAATCACCACTTGGGAGGAGTTGACTATTTTCTTTACGCATACCTTTGGCTTTGCATATGTTAACGCAAAGGTTAACAATGCACTATAGATCATTCGAGACATAGAATTGAAAGTTGTCCCAGTCGCATATCTTGTGGACCCACATGCGCATTTCCATATGCAATCAATGTTGGAATCCTACAACCTCTCTCGCGAGCCGAAAGATGATGATGAACTGCACAATATTAATATTCCAAAGACTGAAGGAATTCGGGATGTCACAGCACCAGATGTGTCGATGGATCCCATGACTCAACCGCTATAGATTAATAAAGTTAACATTGGGATGGAGGAGAATCCAAAATTTTCCAATATTGGGGACTATTGGGATGAGGAAACTATGGCAAAGATCACAGATCTCTTGCATGAGTTTCAAGACCTGTTCCCAACAAAATTCTCACAAATGAAGGGGATATTGGGTGACTTAGGGGAAATGAAAATCCCGTTAAAACCAGATGCAAAACTAGTGCGACAGAGGTCATACTGGTTGAATCCGCAATATAAAGAATGGGTCAAGGATGAACTTGATCGGATGTTGGATGTAGGGATTATTGAGCCTGTTGAAGAATTAGAATGGATAAGTCCTATGGTGGTCGAAGACAAGAAGACTAGGGAGGTCCAAATCTGTGTCAATCTAAGGAAACTGAATGATGCTTGCATGCATGATCCCTTTCCGACGTCATTTACGGATGAGGTTCTTGAGGGAGTAGGTGGTCAAGAAATGTACTCTTTTACAGATCAATTTTTTGGGTATCACCAGATCAGAATTGCAAAGGAAGACCACCACAAAACCACATTAGTCACTGAATGGGGTTTCTTTCAATACACAGTGATGCCCTTTGGGTTGAAGAACATGCATGAGTTATTCTCTCGCATCGTTGTCACTGCATTTAAATATTTTATCCATAAATTTTTGCAAGTATATATGGATGACTGGATAGTGTATGGATTGATCAAGGATCACTTGGAAAACCTACGCTTGATGCTAGAACAGTGTCGAAAGCATCAAATCACATTGAATTCAAAGAAGTGCATATTTTGTACACCATTTGGGATACTATTGGGTCACATCGTATGTAAGCAGGGGCTTTTGGTTGATCTAGCGAAGAAGGCGCTCATTTTGAGACTACCGCCACCTACTAATATGAAGATGCTTCATGCGACACTCGGGCATAGTGGGTACTATCACAAGTTTATCTACGGTTATGCTGTGATTACCACGCCCATGGAGAAACTATTAAAGAAGGATTCTGCATCCATATGGAGCCAGGAATTTCCAAGTAGCTTCGATACATTGAAGGAAAAGATGGCTTCAGCACCCATACTTGTGTTCCCCGGTTGTACCAAGGATTTTCATGCCCATGTCAATGCCTCGTCCATGGCGCTGGGAGTGGTACTCACGCAACCAGGAGAAGGAGATCTAGATCATCCGATCGCCTTTTCTAGCAGGAATTTATCTTTTGCGGAGAAGAATTACACGACCACAGAAAGAGAGGGGTTGGCGATGGTATATGCGTTGCAGAAATTCAGGCATTATATTTTGGGAGGTCACTTCAAGATGTTCACTGACCATTCATCTTTGAAGTATCTGGTCAACAAGCCTATGTTGGGGGGGAAGATCTATCATTGGCTGCTTCTCTTTTAGGAATTTGATTTCGGAATCATCGTGAAACTAGGATGCCTGAATGTTGGTCCTGATCATCTATCCCACATTGAGAGAGGTGAAGAGCCCACCAACATTGATGATGGATTGCCGGATGCGAAACTATCTCGAGTCGATATCACAGACGACCATTATGCACCAATAATTTAGTTCTTGGCAACTGGATTTGTGCTGGAGGAGATGACGACCAGCCAAAAGAAGCAGTTGGTAGTGAAGGATTCATATTTCCAACTAATCATGGGACATTTATACAAGCTTGGACCTGATGAGATCCTGTGACAGTGTATTTTACCTCATGAACAAGGGCAAATTTTGGAAGAATCACATGAAGGAGTTGTGGGTGGACATTATGGAGGAAGCGCTACCGCACGTAAGGTACTGCACGTCGGGCTATGGTGGCCTACATTGCATAATGATGCTATAGACTATGCACAGAGCTGCGATGTCTGACAATGTGTCGAGAAACTGTCGTGGTGAGATGAGATTCCTCTTATACCACAGGTAACTTTACAACCTTTTGAGAAATTGGTTGTGGACTTTGTGGGTCCAATCAACCCACCATGGAAGCCAAACTGGTGCATGCTACATCATCACAACAACTGACTATCTGACAAGGTGGGTGAAGGCCGCACCATTTGTGGATTGTACCACTGTGACAGAAGCAAAGTTCATCTTTGAAAACATCGTGACACAGTTCGGATGCCCTAGGATATTGATGAGCGACCACGACAGCCACTTTATCAATCGCACAGTAAAAGCACTAACAGAGGAATTGCAGGTGCAGCATAAGAAAAGCACCCCATATCATCCACGGGAAAATGGAACTGTAGAAGCATTCAACAAAATCATGGAAACCACGCTGACGAAGGTAGGTAATACTAAACAGGATGATTGGGATTTTAAGATTCTTGCGGTACTGCAGGAATATCGCAACACTTGCAAGAGGCTCACAGGGAAGACGCCATTCAAACTGGTATATGGGAAAGAAGCAGTTATTCCTATGGAGTACATTGTTCCTAGTCTGTGCATCACCGCAACAACTGGTATGGGCGATGAAGAGGCACTAGAGGAGTGAGAAATGCAGCTACTTCAACTGGAAGAGGACCGCTTCATCGCAGGATTCTAGTAATGTGTCGAGAAGGATCAACAGAAGGCGTGGCATGATTGCCACATTAAAAACAAACAATTTTCCCAAGGAGATTTGGTGTTGTTATACGACAGCAAGTTCATAAAGCATCCAGGTAAGTTACACTGGTTAGGCCCGTATCTTGTTCATTCAATTAATTATGGGGGTGCAGTTCAATTGTAGCAGTTAGATGGAGTAGTGTTGCCAAAGTTCATGAATGGTAGCCGCTTGAATCCCTATAGGACAGGGGTGGAAGGGCGCACTACCTACAAAAAAATAAAAAGAGAGCAGCTAGAGATAGGTATCCAGAGGAATAGTGGGCCCATGAGTGGGGGGCATATTAGGTTAAAGGGTAGGTAATTCAGCAGATAATATCCAGTTAGCCATGAAAAATGGTCTGTCGGAACAAGGGGGTACAATATACAAAAGGTTGCGCATCAACAAGAGGCTATGCTGTGGAAAGAGGGCTGCGACAAGGTGGTCTGCTGAAAGAAGGGGTTGCGATAGACAAAAGGTTGCACGTCAGAAAGAGGCTGCGCTGTGGAAAGAGGGTTGCGACAAGGTGGTCCACTGGAGCAAGGGGGTGTGACAGACAAAAAGATGCGCGTCAGCAAGAGGCTGCGATGTGGAAAGAGGGCTGCGACAAGGTGATCCACCGAAACAAGGGGGTGCGACAAACAAAAGGTTGCATGTCTGCCGGAGGCTGACCTAAGGGTAGAGGGCTGCGACAAGGTGGTCCGTTGGACCAAGGTTTTGCGAGATGTAAAGAGGGCGCCTCTGCAAGAGGCTACGCTAAGAAAATAGGGCCATGACATGGAGAAGGAATGAGGTTTCACAAGAGGCAATCACCCGTGATAGACAGAGTGGCTCACAGTGTATGAGAGACTCCGTGATGGTGACCGGATGTCACGTCAATACTCGATACTAGCTATCAAATAAGGAAACAATGGCATGGTTGACATGATAGTTAATGATAGTAGATCCAAAAGGAAGGGTGGAAAAATCGACGTCATTAGTTAATTATAGCAAATTGGAATGGTAGGATGGCAGAATTGACGACGTATTTAGCACACACATGAAGGATCCAATCATAATGATGCACCCAAATGAGTCATGATGGCATATCAATCGAAGTTGGTGTTATAAGCTGAGAACCGGTAGCTGTATGAACCCCATTAGGAAGTGCTGCGCTGAGTAAAGTTACATAAGAGTTAGGTTGGGTTGTTGAAGGAATATTTGTTGCATAAGGCAGTGGTGGTCGAAGGGGTAATGCAGACCTCCCTAGACATAGGGCAGCCTATGAGTGAGAATGTTGTCTCCGCGAAAATTAATGAACAAGTTGTGAATACACGAGTTAGTTTGGCTGAGATAGAAGTCTCTAGCAAAGTCATCCTTGGCTATGTTTCTCCCAGTCGGTCTGAGGTGTTGAATCAGACACCCATGAGGAATACGGATGGGACAAGAATTCCTGTCTCATTTGACTAAGTCTACAGGAACAGGGAACCAGGTCCTTCAAGTGGCGTCGGATGAGCCTAGAAGGACCAAGTGGATAGATGTGGGTTGAGACTAAATGCAAGGAAGGACTAAGTGGACAGATACGGGCTGATCTTTACTATAAGGAAGGACCAAGTGGTTAGATGCGGGGATCCATATTGGGCCAACAGACACTTTTTGAAGGATGACAACAAATGGAGAATGATGTAGTATTCATAGAAGTTGGAGCACACCGACATTGCCAGTTACATAAATCTAGAAGTTTGCTTAAATTCGCTACAATTCATGTTGAAGGAAGCAGTTGCAGCTAAACTTCAAGTCGACAAATCTGGAAACAGTCGCACACTAATGCATATGTGACAGTTTCTACTCTTCAGGATCAAGGAAGACACCATGGCCAGCTGACGTGGCTCAAGGACGAGCCACAAAACTGTATTGGGGGCCTGTTGACAAGGGTTTGGGGTAAGTGAGTTGCGTAGCACCGCGGTGGCTGCGCAAGCTCACGCGACACTACGCAAGCCAAAGACAGCGTAACAAGTGGAAAATAAACTGCTTTAGAATATTTTATGCATATTTTTGTATCAATTGACCATATTTTGTGGATATAGGTCATTAGTGGTTAAATCAGTTAGGAGTTAGTTAGAAGTGGACCTTGAATGTAAAGGCGTAAATGTATATATAAATTAGAATTGCAATTGTAAATGTATATCGAGATAAAAGAGAGGTGGGAATATACAGGAGAGATGTGTATGAGATGAGACTGAAGTGAGAGATTGAATCTTTTGTGATTTGTAAGCGACTCCATGGATTGATCTTTTTCTCGCTGTAGAGAAAGATGACTGTTGTTTTGGATCTGTTGCGATGAAAATAATATGATATGACGGATATCGAGCTGAATCATTGTTGTCCTTGTTTCCTTTTCATATGTTGCGCTGTCTTTTCCTATCTTTATTTACTGCGATGGGTCTATTTTATGAATGATGAATGCCATACTGTTGCGATGAATAGTGGAATGATGCGATATGTTAGATCTATGATTGAAAAGATAGATCTGTGATGAATACTGTGATATCTGATAGATGGTTCTACTAGATCTGATAGTTATGTTGATAAATCTGTGATGCCCCGATCCTCCTCCTTACTGCCACAAACATGGTTCCGACAGCTCTCCCTTGAACATCTCGGATGAGACTTCATCCACTCTGTGGGTGTTGTCAGGTAGGGTAAAACATGTTTGGGTCGGTGCTCAGGGAGATCGCGCTGGTTGGGCGTCGATAGAGTGGGAACCCCTATCGACGAGGCTTTGATGGTGGGTTTTTGCCAACACTTAGCAACAAATTTGTTGTCTGTATATCATATGACACATATAGGCTCATCGAAACGAGTTGTATTTGTTAGAATTTGATAGCTCGGTGGCACTCCTACATCAGGTGCCTAGGTGCAGGGGTCATTAACTTGGAGTCTCATTTATATTCTTAAAGTGACTTTAGTAATGTGTTTTTATTAAAGTACCTTTTTGATGTGACTTTATGATTTAAAAGTGAGTTTCACTTTATTATGTTTTTAAAGTGACTTTAAGTCATAAAGTGTACTTTTAAATATTTAGGGTGATATGACTTTTCAAAAAGTAAAAATTTGGTGTAAAGTTCACTTAGGATATTTAAGTGAGTGTGAGATTAGATCCCAACCATAGATCTCTTGGCCAAGATCTAATCTTGTCCATTGAAGGTGAAAAGTCATGAGAATAACCCTAATAGGGTAAATAAAAGTGCTGAGACTTCATTTGGGCACATCATTTCAAGAGAGAATTCTTGGAGTGGCTCGCTTTCCAAGAGAGGAGCTTGGTGAGAAGTGTGAGAAGCACATTTTGCAAGAGATTGCTGAAGAGACTGAGTGTGGGCACGAATTTCCAGACTGAGCTGAGAGTGATTTTCAGTGGCACAAAAACCCAGATCTTTAACTGCAGGCTCGAGTTTCTAGGTGAAGGTACGGCCAGCATTTATTGTGCACAAAAATCGAGGTGAAGTATGGCCTCATTTATTGCAGCCGTACAGTACGGTTTGGCATGGTTTTCCAGGACAATTTGGGCACGTTTTTGCAGAAAAATCAGGCACAGATTTCAAGGAAGAAATCTGGCACGTTTCCCAAGGTATAGGCTGAGTTTTGGGCATAGTTTTCGAGGGTCGTACGGCTGCATTTAATGCAGTCCCTATAGTACGATTTTGTGACTGTTCTAGCACAGAAATCGAGGGCATTCTGGCACAGAAATCGAGGACTGATATAGACTGTAATTTCGGCAATTTTTGAGAAGAAAATAGCACAGAAATTGAGACAGTTCATGCACAGAAATCAAGGCAGCCTGTTGGGTTATTTGCGTTGGTCGAGATAAGTTATATTTTGACGGTAAATTGATGTCTGATTTTTTCCTAAAGCTCAATAAAAAATTTCTTGCATGCTGGTTTTCCCCTAGGGGTTGAGGGAGTTTTTCCAGTGTCAAATTTGACCAAAATACTGTGTCTTAAATGTGTTTTACAGCCTGCTGATTTTTTTATTTTTGAGTTAATTTTCCGCTGCAAAATTTACTTATTTACAGTATATCAGCTTACAGAGACATGAAATTTACATGCATGTGATATGTGTTTGGTTTTATGAATGTTGAAGACTGATATCAGAGTTTTACTAAGTGTTTGGGCTGAGTTAAGCTCAGAATTTTAACATGGTATCAGAGCTGGGGCTCTGATATTTCAGTAGACTGTTGGGCAGCAGAGAAGTGCTAAATTTTTTTTATGCTAGTGCATGTGAAGTAACAGCTGTCTGTTAATTTTCTTTTTGCTGAGAGTGAGCAGAGAAGTGCTGGTTCAGTACAACTGATATTTTTTTTTTTTAGTCAAAGAAGGCTGAGTGTGCCTTGTTGGAAAAAGAGCAGAAGAGAATGATGGCTTGCATCCAATTTGAAGATAGGTTGGAAGGGATTTCCAACTACTTACAGTGGAAAGCACGGATGACAGTTGTTCTCAAGGAAAACAAGTTATGGGCCTTTGTTAGTACCACAGTGGCTCCTCCCACAGCTGATCCTATAGCCCTTGACATACATGAGGTGAAGGAGGCCAGAACGCAGAGACTGCTTTTGGATGGTGTTCGAGATCACCTCATCCCACATTTGGCAAAGAAACTAACTGCTAAGGGGATGTGGGATACTTTAAAAGGTTTGTATGAGAACAAGAATGAAAATCGTAAAATGGCCCTAAAAGATAAGCTTCATGGCACTAAGATGGTGAGAGGTGAGAATGTAGCCTCTTACCTCACTAGACTCAGACAGATAAAAGATGAATTGAGTGCAGTTGGTGAGGTGATTCTTGATCCCGAGCTAGTGCGGATAGCCTTGAAGGGCTTCACTAAGGAGTGGGACGTGTTCGTGAAGTGTGTAGTTGGCAGAGAGAACTTTCCCTCTTGGGAAAGACTATGGGATGATTTTACTCAGGAGGAGATCTAAGAAGGGGAGACTGAGCAGGTTGCTGATGAAGAAAATGTGGCCCTTTCAGCTAAGGGTAAAAAGAAAAAGGGAGGCTCGAGCATTGGAGCCAAAGACTTGAGCAAAGTAAAATGCTTTGCTTGCCAGAGTTATGGTCACTATGCTGGGCAGTGTCCCAACAAGAAGAAGAACAAGAAGAAAGAAGAGCCTGAGAAATCCTCTTCAACTGAAGTGGGAGATTTTGCAAAGGAATTCGAGAGGGAATTCTCGCTCATCTCAATTCTTTCAGACAGTAGTGTAGCAGAGAGTTGGGATACTGGAGCATGGTACATAGATAGTGGAGCAGCATGCCATATGACGGGGATACGAGCAGTGTTTCGAGAGTTGACAGATCATGACAGAGTTATACTGACTGAGGATGGGTATGCCGGCACCCATGCAGTAGAAATAGTTGGAAAAGTCCTATTCCAACTCGAGTCTGGTGGTTATCTGGAGGTTGGCGATGTGTTGTTTGTTCCAGAGCTAAAGAGGAACTTGGTCTCAGTTTCAGCTTTGGAGGATGACGGATATGCGGTTCTTCATGTGAATGGGCATGTTTACATATATCTGGTGAATGGGGGCTTGGGTGCAGTGAGTCTGCTTGGCATCTGTGATGGCCGGATGTACCGAGTTTTGGGGCATCCGGTGGATGGTGAGCCTGGTGAGAGATCAGACTCAGTGGCAGCAGCAGTGGCTGTCAGTGTGGAGGATTCATCCAACTCTGTGAGGAAACAGAGTTGGTATGATATGGTTCTTCAGGATGAGCAGGAGAGTGAGGAGAACTCTCAGTTCAGAGTTGTCAGACGGAGACCTTCAGTAGTTGTTCCAATGCAGAGATATGATAGGCATTCAGATTCAGAGGGAGCTTCATTTATTGGAGGGAGAGATCCAGGTGGAGCTGATGACAGTAGTACCTCCCTCGCTAAGAGGGAGTGTTAGAATTTGATAGCTCGGTGGCACTCCTACATCAGGTGCCTAGGTGCAGGGGTCATTAACTTGGAGTCTCATTTATATTCTTAAAGTGACTTTAGTAATGTGTTTTTATTAAAGTACCTTTTTGATGTGACTTTATGATTTAAAAGTGAGTTTCACTTTATTATGTTTTTAAAGTGACTTTAAGTCATAAAGTGTACTTTTAAATATTAAGGGTGATATGACTTTTCAAAAAGTAAAAATTTGGTGTAAAGTTCACTTAGGAGATTTAAGTGAGTGTGAGATTAGATCCCAGGCATAGATCTCTTGGCCAAGATCTAATCTCGTCCATTGAAGGTGAAAAGTCATGAGAATAACCCTAATAGGGTAAATAAAAGTGCTGAGACTTCATTTGGGCACATCATTTCAAGAGAGAATTCTTGGAGTGGCTCGATTTCTAAGAGAGGAGCTTGGTGAGAAGTGTGAGAAGCACATTTTGCAAGAGATTCCTGAAGAGACTGAGTGTGGGCACGAATTTCCAAATTGAGCTGAGAGTGATTTTCAGTGGCACGAAAACCCAGATCTTTAACTGCAGGCTCGAGTTTCTAGGTGAAGGTACGACCAGCATTTATTGTGCACAGAAATCGAGGTGAAGTACATCCTCATTTATTGCAGTCGTACAGTACGGTTTGGCACGGTTTTCCAAGACAGTTTGGGCACGTTTTTACAGAAAAATCAGGCACAGATTTCGAGGAAGAAATCTGGCACGTTTCCCAAGGTACAGGCTGAGTTTTGGGCACAATTTTTGAGGGCCGTACGGCTGCATTTAATGCAGTCCGTGACAGTACGATTTTGTGACTGTTCTGGCACAGAAATCGAGGGCATTCTGGCACAAAAATCGAGGACTGATATAGACTGTTATTTCAGCAATTTTTGAGAAGAAAATAGCACAGAAATCGAGACAGTTCATGCACAGAAATCAAGGCAGCCTGTTGGGTTATTTGCATTGGTCGAGATAAGTTATATTTTGACTGTAAATTGATGTCTGATTTTTTCCTGAAGCTCAATAAAATTTATCTTGCATGCTGGTTTTCCCCCAGGGGTTGAGGGGGTTTTTCTAGGGTCAAATTTGACCAAAATACTGTGTCTTAAATGTGTTTTACAACCTGCTGATTTTTTTGTTTTTTAGTTAATTTTCCGCTGCAAAGTTTACTTAGTTACAGTATATCAGCTTACAGAGACATGAAATTTACATGCATGTGATATGTGTTTGGTTTTATGAATGTTGAAGACTGATATCAGAGTTTTACTAAGTGTTTGGGCTGAGTTAAGCTCAGAATTTTAACAGTATTTGATCCTAACTCAGTGGAGATCACAAATATCTCAACTGGGAAGATGATAGCTAATGGCGTTACAAACCATGCCTCCAAGGAATATGAACTCTCACAGTTTTTTTCCATACTTAGATACAGTGCAATCTCAACTGCCATTTGAAAGGGAAGGTAAATTCATCCTACCAAAACCTTTTGCATATGATAATGTTTCCATTAATGTTTTAGATTCGGAATTCGAAGCAGAGGACCAAGTTGAAACATTTTTTGGAATTTAATATGAAGTTCAATTAGATCCGGATCCAGATCCAGTCCCTACTCCCTATCCTAGGCCTAAATGGTCTCAAAAGGTGATTGAGGATCTTGGGAACATGACCGTAGAGTCATCTAACAAGAGGAGAACATGATCTCAGTTTCAAAATGAGAGCCTTGCAGTATGTTAAGAAAACCAACTTCTCCCAGAGAGGTGCTACAAACTCCCAGAGAGATGATACTTGATGGTAAGGTCTAATCAAAAGTTCTTCTCACTAAAGAACAATGAAACATTGGATCATGTCACTCTTCCTCCAAAAAGAAGAGACAAAAGAAACTTTCTACATGACAAATTGGAAGAAAAAATCTACATGGAAAGGACTAAGGGCTACACTGATTCTCTCTTAACAAGCAAGTTGAGGAATCCATTGTATGGGATCATGCAAGGCCCTAGGGCATGACATCCCAAGTTTGTTTCTTCCATATAGTGAAATAGGTTCGAAAGATGTAGGCTTGGATGAAAAAGTATCAACATTTCTTCTCCTATCTTTCATTAGATTGGAACAAGGTGGAGAGGTTCACATGCACTATACAAGGGAACTAGTGCACACAAGGACTATCACATTGCATTACTGCTCCATAGAGATGTAGACTACAGAAACTTTTAACAAGTTTTTTTACTCTTGGTGTGAAAGCTTGACCTTGGTTCCACTATTCATTTTAAGGGGGGAGGGAGTTGTTTCCCATGAGGTTTTTTCCATTTCTTCGGTTTGTTAAGCAATCATTTTTTGCATTTAGATTGTATGGGTGAACTTTAGTCATAGTTTTCAGGGCCCGGGTTGTCCAAGTTAGCATTAAGGGGGGTGTTAGAATTAATTTAATCCTACCTTGACCATCATAGTCTAATTGTCTTTCCCTAGCTTAGGAGGTTATTGCCACATCACCAATGACATGGGGGACTCATTTGGGGACCACATAACACTTGATGCACCAATTTGCATGAGTTTAGGAGTTCTGGGGACCAATCCCTATAATTTAGGAACCCACATTGAGTGCCACCAATAGTCACCAACAGTTGACCCTAATCGATGTTTAGTTATGTTCAATTATGCACTAATTCCCATTGGTTAGTTCATCTTCAATTAGTTTAGCGCCACTTTGCATGATTTGAGGGAGGTTGGGCGCATTTTACAACCTACCTTGATCAGTTAACTGGGTGTGAACTAGTTCAGTTTTCTGGAGTTGCATTAGCGAGTCTCTAGTGGTGATTTTCCCACATTGAGTTAGCACTTGAGTCAGTCCAAGTTGGTGAACTCGAGTCCTACCTATGGCATTCGAGTTCTTCCTATTGTATCACCATTGTATTACAGAGAGATTAATGATAATTCATGTAGTGTTATGCTGACCAATTTTATGTCCTGGTTGTTCAATTTCCACCATGAATGTTTGATTAGTTTTAACTAAATTGTGTCTCTCTCCTACAACCTTATTTCACATTGAATTCATTCAGGCATAAGGATCCTAAGATTTTCTAAATTAACGATCAGGCTCTGCGGTAATTGAAGACTGTCGGGATCTATAGAATTTGAGTTCTACTAGGCTCCGTGGTAATTAAAAGTCATCAGGCTCTGCGAAATTAGAGCTTCCAGGATCTGAGGGCTTTCAGGCTTTAGGCAATAACTTTTCCTACACTATGTGGGGGCACTTGAAGAGAAAGGTTCAGCTTGCTAAATTTGAGTTCTAGGCAAGGTGGTGGAAACTTGCAAGTCACTTGACTTTGAGTTTTCCCTAAGGATAAGTGGAGCAAGGCTGCTTAATACTCAATATCACTATTTATCTCAAGATGAGTCTTGTTCTTTACCTCGGGATTAGAGTTGATTAATCTGTTCTTTTAAAATTTTAAGTGCCATGTACAGTTATTATGGTAGCGTTGGTTACAATACAAAGATGTTCAATATATACATAATTGTAGATGTTTTGTCTTGGTATATTTTTGTGGAAAAGCAAATAAGGATTTTAGAATATGAGGCATAAATACTTTCTCATACATCTTTTATACATGTTAAATAGGTATTAATACATTAAATCTGTAAATTTGGTTATAAGTAAAAATATAGTAAAACCATGAGTTGTAAACCCTAATGGAGTATTGAGAATCTATTGGGTAGGGCCTAATACTCTGCCCTTTATTACTAGAGACTTGGACTAACCTTCTCATGATTAAAACCGATTGACAAAATGATGTCTAGACCAAGGATCGATCCCGAGTAAGTCTCTACATAGCATTTTGTTTTTGTAAGTAGAAAAATTGCACATAGATGCTAGCACTACATTAGTAAATTAAGGAAAAATCATTTGTGACTAAATAGACAAGCCTACACGATTCGAGGTATAAATATTCCTTGTTGGTGTTGTCGGAAGCAAACTACTCTTTCTTATTTAAATTCTAATAGATTTGTTAACCGAATTAATAACCAAATACAATACAGAGTATGGTCTCCAAAAGCGTTACGTCATAGATACTCTTTCCATAAAAATATGCATAATCAATTTGGGTAAAATCTCTTGATAAGAGAAAGGCCGAATTCCATCCCCCAAATTCAAAATAAACCACGGGACTAAAACTTATCAGAGCAAACATGAATTGTAAACTATTCATATGATTAACAAATAAATCCAAAATATGAGTGGATAAACTCTACTATAAATTCCAATAGATAAGCCTCTAGTCTTGTCGAAGTAAAATGTGTAAAAGAACAGTCAGATTATTTGCACTCAACCAAAAATTTTATAACATAAAATAAAGATTGAATGCCATTGAAAAACCCTAATATCTACGCTACAGGACAAGAGTCCTGTAGTGAAAAATTTTCTTCTATTAACCCTCGAATCCAATGGAGGGTTTGATTATTATTTTGATAAATTAATCTTATATGTATTTTTTTCTTTATATATATATATTTTTTAGCATAGATGGTGTAATGTTAATTGAATTATGTAACATCTCTCCATACTCAACTCTGAACACCTCCTTAATACAATAACAGTTTTAAATTATATTTCTATCCAATCTAAAATCTTATTATATATTATAATTTAAAAAATATAATAATATTTTTTAATTTAATTATATGTAATAATTTAAGAAAATATAATAATATGTTATAATGAATTTGAATGATGTAGTTTTGCGGAGTCCTGCCACATACATGAACAAGTGTACTTCCTTTGGGATCCCTCTCTAGTGTGTAATTTGTTGATGCAATTCCACTCAGAATTTTGGTTTTGTTTATTTCTCTAGGATGGAAATGGTTTTTAATTTAATTGTATATATATGTTTATATATTTTTAAGGTTTTTAAGTTTTTAAATTTTAAGAAAAATGAAATAATTTTTTTAGCTAATTTGTGAGTAAATAATTTGAATATGTTTAGTTATATGCTAAGAAATGCTAGTTATATATGGCTTAACGACTATTTTTTTTTTAAATATTTATTTTGAATTTGGAACAACTCCCATAAAATAAATCTTAAATAGGGCTTTCATGGTCTACCCCAAATTGTAAATATAAGACAACCACTTAACTTGCTACAAGTTAAGACCACAAACTTCCAACAACTAGTACATTTATATTATTTCTTTACAATCTAGGATGAGGACTCTTTCTAGTCCACCATCAATATAAAATATAAACACTTATAAGCTATCTAATAGAAACACAATGATACATGCTTGAACTTTGGAATGGCTCCTATAAAATGAATTTTGACAATGCATTTCTCTCATTTTCTTGCAATTTAGGAAAAGGGTTTTTATTAGTCTACGTGATAAAGTGGCACAACCAACCACTTAGTTTTGTGACGATAGCTAGTTATTAAACTAAGGCTAAAATATATAATCTTATATTGGTTATTCATACTATATTGTTAAAGTTAATATAAACACAAATGTTATACATTTAGGTTAAATTTGTTAATCGCTCAAAAAAATCTAAAATCTCAAATAATATTTAAATGCCTATCAACATAATTATAAATCTAACCTGATTACTTAACTTAAAATTCTTTTTTTCAATCATTTGTATTGTACAAGCATAGATCCAAATCCTAGGCTCTATCAAGCAGGGATCAGGTGTAAACCTCTCTACGTATTAATACACCATTAGAACCAATCAATGTAGTTAATAATTTATGCATTAATATTAATACACCATACACTGAAACCTATGCAAAGAACTCAGTGTGTAAGTTAATGAAATGCTAATGAAATTCTCTTATTGAAATTCAATATTTTTCAATTTGACTATATTTGCAACTATAATTAAAAAATATATATTTAAAACATATTTGGAAAAAATGTGATTTAAAAACTATTTTATTATTTAAATTATTAAAACATTAATATTATTAAAACACAGTGTAATTATTAAAAAATTATAATATTATACTATTCCATAAATAGATTATATTTTCAATTATATTTTAAAAACCTTATTTTTTAAAAACATTCAAACTATTAAAACATTATATCTATTAAAACATTAAAACATTGTAATATTATACTATTTCATAAAATGACTATATTTTCAATTATATTTTAAAACCATATTTAAAATATAATTAAAAAAAAACTTATTGATATGCATTTCTTTAAATATTTTTTAATATTATAAATGATTAACTATTAAAAAACATATTTTAATAGTTATATTTCATAGTCTCACAACTTAAAAACCCTTATTTAAAACCTTGCAAGTGCTAAATGAAAACATAAAATTGTTTCAAACCTAAAGATTACATACATTTTAATACTATCCTAAATATAGCTTCAAGTAAGATCTAGGATCATGTTAATATGGTTCTCAGGTATTGAATAAATTAAAGTATATTAGTATTCAAAACATCTACCTCATACATGGTTTTAAAGCCATGTGTAAGGCCCTCCTAAACCATATACAATAAAATCGTGGGTCGTTTAGGAGGTTTTGCATGTGGTTTTAAAATCATTTGCAAGACCCTCCTAAACCATGTACAATAAAACCATGGGCTGTTTAGGATGCCTTGCACGTGGTTTTAAAACCATTTGCAAGGCCCTACTAAACCATGTACAATAAAACCATGGGTTGTTTAGGAGGCCTTGCACATGGTTTCAACATTTTTTTTGCCTATAATTAATTAATTAATTTATTATTATTTTGTTAGGTATGAACATTACAACATATCCCCATATTGGATTGTTTGTGTGGCAGACATTATTTTTGGGGTAATTAAAAATGGCTCCTTTTAATTTCATATTGAAGGGTATATATCTACCGAACCCTTCAACTTTGAAAATTTGAAAAAATAATTATACTTTAATTGAAAAAAGAAAATTATTTATACATTTCATTAAAAAAATGCCTAATAAATATTTATACTTTCAAATTTTAATAATGTTAAAAAATAGCTAATGAAAATTTTGTAATTTCAATTAAACTATAAATTAAAAAGGTTTTTTTTTTTAATCAAATTTATACAATTAAACTATAAATTAAAAAGGTTTTTTTTTTAAATCAAATTTATCCACAAAACTACTATTTTACATAAATGTACACCATTCTAAAAATATTAATCAAGAACTTGCTTCCCTTTATTCTTCAAAATCATCAAATTTACATCATGGGAGAGATGAAGCTATTTGCCCGCTGGAAGAGCTTTTCGGGCATTCATTAGTTTCCATACATCATAAATGGCATTCCAATCTACCTCATTCCAAATATATATATTTTTCCAATTCCACAAAATAATTTTTTCCAAATTCCAAATTATATTCAAATTTGAAATTCTAATATTTATATTTTTCCACCACAAAATAAATATGATAAGTGCACGGTAACAAATTAACGAACTCTTATTCTCTTTTTAGCCAGAAAACAACAACTTTTGGCTCTGTCGGTAGGTAACACATTCACCTAAAAAAAATTACAACGTTTAACACATTCATCCAAAAAAAATTACAGTTCTCGAAAAATCACCCATGAATCAAGTTACAATTATTCTTTCTTTTTAGCCACAACAACGTTTGGCTCTACGAGTATGTAACACATTCACCCAAAAACATTTGCAGTTATGGAAAAATCACACATAAATCAAGTTACAATAACAATGAGACAACAAATAAAAAAACAACGAAGAGGATCAACTTCGAATGGCTGAAAAAAAAATTGATGCACATGAGAAGCTTTGAAGCTCTGCAACTCCTGTCACCTATGCTAATCCCCATCACCTATGTTAAACCAATTAGCTCGCGAGTCGCAATATCAGTATCACGAGTCACAATCTCATAGTAAAGCAGCCACACAACCATCTCTTTAAATAACTAAATAACGGCTCAACTTCACTAATTTTGAAACGAAATTATTATTTCCAATATCAAATATGGAATATTTTCTTTTCTTGAATACAAAAATCAAAAATCAAGGCCGAGATTAAATAAAGCATAAATTTGAAAGATTAAATTTTATTTTAAGTATATTTTATAAAATGTACTTCCGGGAAGGGCTAAACCCTCTAGGAAAAGCTATAAAAGATTCAATTTTGATCAATCTCTCCGATACTGAGCTTGAAAGCACCATACTCCCTTCTCTATATACAACAATGAACATTTACTTTTGTAACCATTAAACAAAACTATATTTTAAAACATTTTTCTCTACCACTTAAAAAAAATTAAAACATTTTTCGCTACCATATAAAAAAAACTATATTTTAAAATTTTAAAACATTTTTCGCCCCATTCGAAAAAATAAATATAACATAATGGAAAAAATGTGTAACACCCTCGAAGACCAAAATAACTGATAACTCCTGCACGTAAAAGTAAAACTATACATTACCCTACGGTCGCTGGGGGAACGGTTATTAAATGACGTAGAAGCAACCAGAAAGAAAAAATTGATTAAACGCCAAGGCCACCCTCTATTAAATACGCATTCGGGTTTCGCTAGTTTTCTTGCACTGCGCGTTCTCCTATGGAGTTTTAGTTTTCTAAAACGCTACTTTAGAAGATGGATCGCTTCGGCTTCATGCACAAAATAAGAATAATAGAATTCGCGTCTGCCAGCTTGCAGGCTTCCTTGTTGGGTATCGCAGCATGTATTTGCTGTGTATTGTTATTTTTCATCAATCGGAGAAGGCAGGGATTTCCCATTCAGTGGCCTATCGTCGGAATGGTTCCATCCTTGTTTATCCATGTCATTCTCAACGATACATATGACTGGCTTTCAAGAATTCTGAACAAATGCGGGGGAACTTTGGTGTTCAGAGGCCCAAACGATAAATGGTCCGCAGTCGTCACCAGCGATCCTGCAAACGTGGAATACATACTGAAAACGAAGTTTGCCAGTTTTCCCAAAGGCCCGACATTCCGAAGCGCGTTCAGAGATTTTTTGGGTGATGGGATCTTAAACGCCGACGGGCATCTTTGGGCATTGCAAAGGAAGACGGCTGTGTCAGAATTCAATTCTTCAACCAGTCTCGGTCACGCGATCGAATCCCTGCAAGAGTCTGTGCCTGGGCGGTTAATTCCGATACTGGACGATGCTTGTTCCAGCTGCAGAATCATTGATCTTCAAGACGTATTGATGCGTTTTACATTTGATAATATCTGTAACAGGGCATTTGGTGTGGAGCCCAGTTGCTTGAGTCCAAGTTTTCCCACCGTTCCCTTTGCCGAGGCGATAGAAGTAGCGGCGGAGGCAACTGCGCTTCGATTCGTGACGCCCAGGTTTGTGCGGAGATTCATGAAACGTTTCGGAGTGGGCATCGACGTCAAACTCCAAGCTGCCTTGAAGATTATTGACGAGTTTGCTATGGAGATCATTTCCTCACGGAGGAAACTATTTATAACTGGCGGTTCTGATTACAAGCTGCCGGATGACTTGCTGTCTGTGTTCATGAAATCCCGAGACGAGAATGGGATGTTCTTGTATTCTGAAACATTCTTGCGAGACGTTTGCGTAAATTTCATTCTTGCGGGCCGTGATACAACCTCTGTAGCACTCTCGTGGTTTTTCTGGCTGCTTCATCAACATCCGCAAGTTGAAGATAAGATCATGGAGGAGATTTACAGCATTTCAGAAGCAAGACCGAATCATGAGAAGCTTCAAGAACGTAATCAAGATCCAGTTCGTTTCAGTAATCAAGATCCAGTTCGTTTCAGCAAAGAGGAGTTGAAACAGATGCATTATATGCATGCATGTCTGTCTGAGACGATGAGGCTTTACCCTCCTCTGCCCATCGACAGGAAACAAGTGTCAGAGAACGTGGTTTTGCCTGATGGCACAGCAATTAAAAAGGGTACTGTCATATTTTACATCATTTATGCCATGGGACGGATGGAAAGTATGTGGGGCAACGACTGTATGGAATTCAGACCGGAGAGATGGCTTAATAAGGGCGTTTTTCTGAGTCACTCTGCCCCTAAGTTTGCTGTCTTTAATGGAGGTCCCCGTATGTGCTTGGGAAAAGACTTTGCTTATTTGCAAATGAAATACGTAGCGGCGTCTGTGTTGTATTGCTTTAAAGTTAGAGCTGCTCATAGTATTGAAAGTGTGAAATCTAAGCTTGGAGTGACTCTTTACATGAAAGGCGGGTTCAAAGTGAAGCTACATGCCAGGCGAAGCGAATCCTGAGAATCCTCCGTTCGATGCAACCTCATTGGTCTTGCGATGCACGAAAACTGTCTATAATAAATATTGGCTTATACATTGCCCTTTCGTACGCTGTATTCTATGAAAGATGTAATTCATTACTTGTTCTTGTTGTTGCCCAATGCCCACTCCTCTGATATGTTCTGCTTCTTGTTGTCAGTTGGGTCGCCCTCTTTCATGTGAAAACCACAAGTCGGTCTCCAATCTTGTAATTAAAGATCGGACGGATAACGTCCATATAGCTAGATAGAGCAAGTAGGTTATTAATTGTAGTCATTTATAATAGAACATTTCAAATCCAAACATATCTTAGGCTAGAAACTTGTCGTAGCCATTTTTTTAAAGTAATGCAGACTATTCTATAGGTAAGGGTTTGTAGCTAGGGTAGCTGTCAGCTAGAAAGTATGTAATTCAATATGGCAAGAGCTAATGCTGTTGCAAAAGGCTTGATCATTTAATGCTGTTGCAAAAGGCTTGATGATCCTTGGATCTTGAGCGGCTCTTGAGCTGCTCAAGATCCAAGGATCAATTGCAACAGCTCTGCAGCTCAATGGATAGCTCTTCTCATTCAGTATATCTACGTTTTATTATGGTGAAAATATGTAACTTAATAGATTTATGTTTGATTTGGCAAAGCCTTGACACAAAAAGTAAGTTCAAGGTTTAACACTTTCAAATATGAAAAAAAAAGCTTTTCTGGTTCTTTAATGTGTAATATATTAACCCATCATTTAATTTGGGGTAGATAGTCTTAAATATATAAACTTGTGGTATATATATATATATATATATATATATATATATATATGTTTATTTGCAATTTGAAATGGCTAATATAGAATATATTTTGAGCTTAGATTTGTTTAATCTACCTGCAATTTGGTAAGGTGATTTATTTTAAATTGTAAAATAAAAACACCCATCCATATAACTAGAGGGTAAAATATTGAGTCTTTTGGCAACTGAATCACTTACATTGGGAGACTAGAAATTACGCGGAAATGCCCATAGTGCTTACCTTTATTCCTGGTTTCTCGATTTCTGACTTTCGACCTTTCCACCTCCCGTCTTTTGCCTTTCGGATTCGGGAATTGGAAATCCAACTTTCCTTAGAGTTTTCAGCTATATTTCCGCTTTCCGACACCCAACTTCCGACTTCCACTTTCCGGATTCGAGAATCGAAAATCCAACTTTCTTTAGAACTTTTAGCTATCTTTCTGCTTTCCTACTTCCAATTTCCCGACTTCCACTTTACGTTTTCGAGAATAAAAATCCAACTTTCCTTAGAACTTTTAGCTATCTTTCCGCTGTCCGAATTCCGACTTCCCGACTTCTGCTTTCCGATTTCGAAAATCAGAAATCCAACTTTCCTTAGAACTTTCAACTATATTTCCAACTTCCGACTTCTACACTTTCACCTTCCGTCTTCGGATATCGGAAATCTTAAATTTCTCTTTAGCTTTTACTTGTGTTGTCGTTCTCCGCTTTTCGTCTTTCGAACTTTGCTTCTCCTACACCGTTGATCTACTTCGAAGTGGATCTTGACCGTTGATATGGTATTCCTCTCTTCCCCTAAAACACACTGTAAAGTCTCCCCGTCTTCCGCTAAAAACACACTGAATGTTACAGGTACTATAAAATTTTCCCCTCTTCCACTCACTAATATCTTGTTTACTGCATATTGAATGTCACAGTTATCATGATAGACAGCCCTACCAGAGCACTGGAGATCCTAGAGTAAACCAAGAAGAAACGACGACAACCACATGGAAAAATGCAAGTCTCCATGTGTTCTTGTTTTTCTTAGATTAAAATATCGCTAGATGATATCACATTGGATTTTGTTTTCGCATTTCTTCTCTTGGCGTCATTAAGGCTGTCAAAATATAAGAAAAGAAACAATTGTCCAAGATTAAACGTTGGAAGTACCTTTTATGGATCCAACCATTGAATTAAACTCTCAATTAAGGTTTTCTCAAAACTATGCCATAATAACAATTATATTGCATACACGCTATCATTTCCAATTTCTTCTATGTATTTTAATGGTATTTCCACACAATTTTATTTGCGCTGAAATTACCATTTAAATTAAATGTTTTCTAATAAATTCTTTGATGCAAGCAAGAAAACAAAAGTATTCTGAATTGAAATGTTTTCAAATATGGATTTTCAGGTATCAAGATGAGTCATACTTATTTAATTTTTACCATAAATAAAACTTCATTTCAGATGAGTTTTTGTTCTTCATACGGGTTCCATGCATAAATATTGCAACATTTCTTCAACATATTTATTTTAACATGCTTAACATAAAATAATGTTTTTTAAATTTATATTTATTAAATTTTTGGTATTCACTTTACATTTTTGGAATCTCAATCTCCATGTAAGAGGTAGGTCTCTTGTCCTTTATGCTAATTGAAAGGAAATTTGGTGCATAGTGAATATGTGTTTTAGGTGTTATCAATTAAAATTGACAATACATGCATGTCTCTACAATGTAGTGGAGACAAATGGTGGCAATTCGACTTGTCGATCCCTAATGGCGTTGGTTAGATTGTTACAATGGAATTTCGATTGTGAAGTCAAGGCCAAAATTGAGTGAGTGGAAAACTTTCTCCATATTTGGATGCTTTAGAAGAAATTTATGCATTATAGGTGTCTAACATAGTTTTTGGTTTTGGCTCATGAAGTTAATCACGTGATACATAGAATATATAAAGGAAATAAAATGATGTGTTTTCTGAAACAAATTATCAAATGTAGATTCAAATGCAAAGAATTTATGTGTATGTTTGGTTGATAAAGTCATTGATTGCAATGACATTGTTGAATGTCTTTTGTTTTGTAGATATTAAAACATGCTCGGGATCTTGGAGACTTTTTACTTGTTGGTAACATTCACATCAAATACTTATATATGCTAGTATTGTGCATATAAATTATAATAAGCATTACTGTCATTAACTTCTCACTAGTTTAATTTGTTTTCAAACTTTGAAACACTTGTACAAGGCAAACAATTAATTAACAATTTAACGCAACGAGGTCAGATACTGATAGTATCATGTATTATGCATGCCTTAAATATGCACACAAATTGCAATCATGAAAGACAATGTATATTTGACATTTTTCTATCATTGAATCTTGTGTATTCTTTAAGGACTAACTGCTTTTTGAATCTAGAAATTGATTCATAATACAGTTGTATGAAATTCAATTATATATTGATAAAGTAGATAGATCTCATATTGGAGCTTGTAACGTTCCTTATAGAAACAAACACCTTATGAAGTTTTGTTGTACTAATGTTTGAAATGTCTTCTTTGTCTTTTTTTTCTATGTATCTAAATTTCTAGATCCTTCGTAGAAATTTTCTACATTGTCATAGTTTGAGACTTTTTATGTTAGAAGTTGAATACTTAGCGATTTAAAATTTTGCCAAGTTAATTTGTTTTAAAATGATGCATGTAAGAAAATTTTAATGCAGCTGTTGAAATGAACTTATTAGTGGGTTAAGGTACATGTAATAATATAGTGCTCCTTGATTTATTAACCTTCCCATCTGTGTTATTGCGGTGACCATAGAGGACTTCATCATCCTATAATGAATCTCCATGAACACAACCTTAGTGTATTAGCTTGTCGATATGTGGATGAGGTTATAATTGGTGCTCCATGGGAGGTCACAAAAGATATGGTTTGTTCTTTTGTCAGTTCTCTTTATAGCATCTTTTATATGATTTTGTATTTTTTTGGTTGTATTTTTCTTGTTATCATTTTTAGAATTGAATATGCGTTTATTGATACTTCATTCCTTTTCTATTGAGGTCAGAGGTTATTGATCATAAGAACTCATCATGGTAACATGATTTCATTATTTAGGTCTCCTCGAACTTCATTAGCTGCTGGATAAATGCATTTGGTTATACTATGGTCAAATAAGTTTATATGTGGTCTCTAGCATGTCAATTTGGTCACCTTGGTCTTCAAAATATAGAATTTGGTTTTTATTTTACAAGTAGATGCAGGTTTTGGTTGGTCGATTTCATATTTTTATTACTTCTTTTCTAGTGGTTTATGTTCTCCTATTGATGTTCAAGAATTCACCTCTGACTTGAAAAATAAAGTTGTTAGCCAAATGTTGAGGAAAGGTTGAAACTAACTTTACTCGGGTAGTGAAATATATATGTGAGGACTTTGATGATAAAGGTATAGAGAAAGAGGAATTTATCCTAGAGATCGATGATGGGAAATCTAGATTGTATATTAATGAAAGCTCAAAGGATTTTGCAGAGAAACTATAGCTTACAAAAAATGATAAAATCCAAAAAGTAACGGATGAGTCAGAGGAAATGTTGAAAATACAAAAAGATGCATCTATTCAAATTCATTATGAGACTTTTGTCAAGAAACATGATATTAAGAGGGAAGTACATAGGCAGGAAAACTGGAAAAAAAACACATGGGGTAGCTGAGAATAAGAAAAATCTTGCTCCCTCCTTGATATCATCTGATAAGAAAGATAGAAACATAAACTTAACTTTGAACATTTGCATTCAGTAAAAAAGGAAAGAATTGAAGCTAAAGATGAAACCAATAAAATTGTATGTCTTGAATAAAGAAGGCATGGTAAGTTCCATTGATGGTGAAAATATGGTAGTAGATAATGTTTTTTGTGTTAATTGAATGCCATTTGAGAAGTAATAATATATTTAGTTCTAACAGTCTTGAACTAGAGGAGATTTGTCACATGAGCAGATGTATTCGATTTTCATGGAAGACCTATGTCTTTTCCACCAAAAACTGATAAATATCGTTTGAGAAGTATCCTACTGAGTAATGAAGCTTCCCTACCTCCCTCTAAATGATGTCAAGATGGGTGACTAATACTACTGTTTGTATTGAAAATAAAAGCATATTTTTTCGCAAAAACATGTGCATGAAGCATCTATACAATCCACAGGATGGGTGAGTATTCCATGATGGTTAGTATCTTTACACAGTAATGGTTAAAAAATTTCCAACGTCTAGCTTTCTTTTAATACAGTTTCTTTTTCAAAATTATTGAACAGTTCAATATCATCTTACCAATATGATCAAAATAGAATATAATTATTAAATAGTTTATATACATTTTTCTACCACCATCAAAAGCTGATATAAATATTCAAAGAGGAAATTAATTGTAAAAAAATGGATCATAATAAACATTTGGTCCCTTTATCCATCTTGGCTCACCGCATGCACTGCATCCACGCCATTCTTATATATTTGGAGGTGGCAGCTCCCACAATGCCACTATAAAGCATTTTGGCAAATGGTTTGAATCCACACGCGCCCAAACAATGAACATAGTTGCATTAGAGAATTGAGGAAATTACAGAAGTCTCAACCTTATGTGGTATTTCAAAAGTTGTTCAAAATAAACTTGATCAAAGCTCGTTAAAATCAACGGGATGAGATCAAATCGGATCTTCATAGAGTACTTTCACATTATGCCATGTTGATGTTGAGTATTTTTTTTCTCTTCTTTCATAAGTTTGATCGAAAACTCTTAATTCAGCTTGGGAGGCTCTAACCCAAGAATTTTAATATTTATGTTATAGGTTTTATTGGGTTTTGGTTTTAATATATTCAAAGAGTTTACTAGATGCTAACATAAATATATATCTATTTTAAAGAAAATATAAAATATATTGGAAATGCTTATTATTTATTTATAAGATAAATTATTTGTACAATTTCCAGAAATCAACGTTATTTCCATGCCACGAGCTTGCAACATTATGAATTTAACATATATTAGGATTAAATAATCATATACGGGTTCCAATTATAGTGACACTTTAATTATATGATTTCGAAATTGATTTGGATATGATCTTCATCTCACTATACTTTATATACTCATTAAATAATTTTTAAAACTAACATCTAGGTAATTGATGTTGCATAAGCGAGGATCCATTTTTTTAGTCATTAGAATTCCATTCTCGATTTCCGCTTTTTGCACTGTGGAACACAGAAATCGGAAGTTACAAATTCGTAATAATAGTGTTTAAAACATTATTATTGGAAAGCTTTAAATTTATTCCCGAAAGGCTAATAATCCATTCCCTATTCCCGCTTCCGCTAATAATAGGCTAATAACGTTTAGATTTAAACTTCTTAATAATATGCTAATAGTGTTTACATTTATTTAATTTGGATGGTAGGAAAGCTTTAAATTTATTTATATTTTAGGTATAATTTTTATTAAATTTAATAATAAAAAATCAGATTTCAAAAAATAATATTTAAACTTACTTCATCTAAATTTTATTAAAATGATAAATAACATTTGGAAGTCTCTGGGACTAGGGGTCTATGATTCAATATTAGTTCGATTTGGAAGTTTAGAATGTGTTGGTTTTACATTAACCAGCTAAAAAACTCATGCAAACTGCTGAAATATTTATTTCTACTAATGTCAATGATTCAGACCTTAATGGGAAGCAACTCGAACCTAACCCAGTAATTTCCAAATTGTAGCAACAACAGAGATTTTCCAGAAGGTATTTTGTGATTGTTTGAATACTTCGGCTGTTAAAATATAAGAAAAGCAATAGCTAGAAGATTAAACGTTGGACAAAATTAATTTTGTGCTTGTTGCTAGAAGTTATTTTGTGCTTGTTTGAATACTTCGGTTGTCAAAATATAAGCCCTAGATTAGGAAGCAACTCGAACCTAACCCAATAATTTCCAAATTGCAACACCAACAGAGATTTGGCAGAAGTTATTTTGTGCTTGTTTGAATACTTCGGCTGTCAAAATATAAGAAAAGCAACCGCTGGAAGATTAAACATTGGACAGAAGTAATTTTGTGCTTGTTTCCATAAGTTATTTTGTGCTATTTTGAATACTTAAGCTGTCAAAATATAAACCCTAGATTAGGAAGCAACTCGAACCTAATCCAGTAATTTTCAAATTGCAGCGACAATAGAGATTTGCCAGGAGTTATTTTGTGCTTGTTTGAATACTTAGGCTATCAAAATATAAGCCCTAGATTAGGAAGCAACTCGAACCTAACCCAGTAGTTTCCAAATTGCAGCGACAACAGAGATTTACCAAAAGTTATTTGTGCTTGTTTGAATACTTCGACTGTCAAAATATAAGAAAAGAAACAGGTGAAATATTAAACGTTGGACAGAAGTAATTTTGTGCTTGTTGCCATAAGTTACTTTGTTCTTGTTTGAATACTTCGGCTGTCAAAATATAATCCCTAGATTAGGAAGCAACTCGAACATAACCTAGTAACTTCCAAATTACAGCGACAACAAAGATTTTCTAGAAACTATTTTGTGCTTGTTTGAATACTTTGGCTGTCAAAATATAAGAAAAGCAATAGCTAGAAGATTAAATGTTGGACATAAGTTATTTTGTGCTTGTTTAAATTGGGTACCAATTCCAAATTTTAACCATGGACGTGTTGTACCTACCAAAATATTCTTAAATAGTTACTGAAAATTTTAACCATGGGCGTGCTTCCTGCAATAGCCTGCATTTTCTTCATTCCATTTTCTTCTTCCTACAAATCGTACCAATTTAGAGGCCAAAATCTCTGCCAAATTTAGAGGCAGGGCAAGTTTAAAATAAGGATGGAAGTTGGTGGCGGTCTTTCTTATAGGAGCTTAAGACTATAAACAATTATTGACATCCAACATATCATCTACCTTGAACCTTCGCCATATCAATGATTAAAAAAAATGAAATGTATATTGTAAAATCATGTTAATCGTTTCCATCCCATAATGTAAAGAATGTACATTGTAAAAAAAATATGTTCCACTGTACCATAAATCATTTGCATCCAGCAACAAACCTAAATCTTATCTATATTGTAATCGTTTCCATCCCAAAATAAACAAAAAAAATTTATATATTGTAAATCTTATCTGTTTAAAATAAAATTTGTTAGAGGTAAAACCATTAATTATTAATGGGTTTACTTGTAAAATCCCCCATTAGAAATGATTTTTTTATGAAAAACATTACAGTGCACAATTTATTTAATAAAACCCATTACATTATTATCCATTGTACATTACAAACCCTAAATCGCATCAAATCCAATATATATTACAGTGTACCATAAACTTGGGATGTCATAAGCCCTAAAGCTTGGAGAGGAGATGTCTATGTATTATCAACCGAAGCATTGAATTGTTGTTGAGTGGAGAGCAAGCTAATCGCAAATCGAAAAACAATCATTCAGTCAAAAAGCATGTGGGATCTTAGGTTTCCGATATGGTAAAGAAAAAGTCAGAAATCAGACAAATGAACGTTATTAAAATAAAAAATGATACTCTCGATATCCGAGATCTGAAATATCGGGAATCAGAGAAATGGATCAACATTATAAATAAAAAAACCTATGTTTCGAGTTTTCGATATCCGAAATATCAGGAATCCCACAAATGATTTCAACAAAAACCCGAGTCTATGGTTTCCGATATCCGAAATATCCAAAATCAGAATCAGGGTGGGTGGCTCCAGAATCTGTCATTTAGTATAGATAGGCCTTGCTTGATTGCTCAGATCACAAAATTACAAAAAATGTAATTTTTCAGTCAAATTTTGATGGGTTTCAATGAAAATTGATCGGAAAAGTGGGACGTTTTAGTTAGACTTTATCCTACGCGATTTTGACATGAATTTAACTTAATTCACATGAGACTTCCCACCAAATATATCAAATGAATTGAATTTAATATAATTTTAGAGGAGCACAACACTCATGCGATCTACTAAATGTCATCAATGTTGTTTCAAATTATTCTGATGTTGTCATGATTATTTTATTGTATCGACTCAACCAGAGAAGAGAATGATCTTCCCAGGTTTACAAATAGCCGTGAAAAATATGAGAGAAGTCTGAATTTGAAAATAAAAGGTTACGGGAGGCGGAGTTTGGCATTCAAACTTTTAAGAGGGTTATGCATTATATTCATTGTGTATATTCACCTTTCACAATATATTAAAAGTATGAAAGTCTAATCACTGAATGTTTTATGTCGTTCCTTGTACTCTCTACAATTTTCTTGGTGCATTACTGTCAAACGTAACTTTCTTTCATTACAATTCCATAAAACTAAGTACAAGATATAGAGATACAAGGAACTATTTTAGGAAGCTATTCTACGTCTGTACAATATTTACGGCTACAATCATGTTTGACCCTTGAATGAAGGGATTCCTAAATCTAAGATTACCCTTGAATGAAAGGATTCCTAAATCTAAGATTTCCATAACTGGCTAATTGTGGGACTCACGCCAACACTCCCCCTCAAGTTGGTGTGTAGATATCTCTAACACCTAACTTGTCAAGTGATTCATTGAAGTTTCTGCTGGAAACTGCCTTGGTAAGAATGTCAGCTAACTAATCTTCAGATTTAACGAAAAGGAACTGAATGATCTTTTCTTCCAGGTTCTGTTTGATGAAATGTCGGTCTATCTCCACGTGCTTGGTGCGGTTGTGTTGAATTGGGTTGTGAGATATGTCGATGGCAGCTTTGTTATCATAGAATAAATTCATTGCAGATTCAAGAGGAAAACCGCCCTCTGTTAGCAAACCTCTAAGCCAAAGAAGCTCACATAATCCTTTCGCCATGCCTCGGAACTCAGCTTCAGCGCTGGATAATGCTACCACCTTCTGCATTTTACTCCTCCATGTAACTAAGTTTCCTCCCACAAATGTAAAGTAGCCTGAAGTAGACTTTCTATCTAAGATATTCCCAGCCCAGTCCGCATCCATGTACCCTTCAATATTCAGATGAGCACTCTTGGAGAACATTAGTCCTTTTCCTGGTGATGACTTTAGATAGCGGAGAATTTGAATTACGGCACCCATATGGTCTTCACTCGGATTATGCATAAATTGGCTTACCACACTTACGGTGTAAGCAATGTCTGGATGAGTGTGAGATAAGTAAATGAGCTTCCCCACTAGTCTTTGATAGCTCACCTTATCGGTTGGCACCTAGTCTGAATATTATCCAAGCCTATGGTTCTGCACAATCGACGTATCCACAGGTTTACACTCTAGTAATCCCACTTCCGTCAATAAGTCTAGTACATATTTTCGTTGAGAGAGGAATATGCCTTTTCTTGACCTCACCACCTCTATTCCCAGAAAATACTTAAGCCCTCCCAAGTTCTTCATTTCAAATTCAGTAGACAATTGTTCTTGTAGCCTCAAGATCTCATCAGCGTCATCCCCCGTAATTATCATATCGTCCACATAGACTATTAATGTTGTCACCTTGCTTTGTTGGTGTTTCAGGAAGAGAGTATGGTCAGAGTTACTTTGGCGATAGCCATACTTCCTCATAGTTGAACTAAGTCGACCAAACCATGCTCGCGGTGATTGTTTTAGTCCATACAATGACCTCTCCAATTTACAAACAATTTTGTTCCCAGCCGATCCCGTATATCCTGGCGGAACATCCATGTATACCTCCTCGTCAAGGTTGCCATGAAGGAAAGCATTCTTCACGTCGAGTTGATGTAGTGGACAGTCCAAATTTGCTGCAAGAGATAGTAAGACTCTAATAGTATTCAGTTTAGCTACTGGTGAAAAGGTTTCTAAGTAGTCTATGCCCTACGTTTGGGAAAAACCCTTCGCCACAAGTCTCGCCTTGTATCGGTCAATTGATCCATCAGCCTTGTATTTTATAGAGAACACCCATTTGCATCCCACTATTTTTTTTCCTTCCGGTAATGGGACCAGCTTCCAGGTATTTTTCTTTAAGGATTCTACTTCTTCTTGCATTTCTTGCGCCCACTCTGGATCAGATAATGCCTCTTCAACACTACTGGGAATATGGCAGGAAGATAGTGTTTGAGTGAAATTCTTGAGCGGCTTGGACAAACCTTGAGTAGATACATAATTTGCAATCCGGGTACTTGGACTTCCTTCCTTCTTCATCTGGGTTGTATCTGTTCGGTGGTTTCCCACGATTGTGTCTATAAAAGGAAACACATAACTAGTAGAGTAATCCAAAATATTAGCATGTAAAGGTGCAGCAGGAGTACTTACCTCAGGGACATTCTCAGGATGAGGAGGGTCTTCGGGTACTGAGGAGTGAGGGTTTGAGGGTACTCTGTATTTTCTACTTCTTCATTTCCAGGTTCTTCGGCTTCTTCATTCCTCAATTCAACATATTCAATCTCTGGTGGTACCTCATGCGGTTCAACCTCTCTATTTCCAGTTCCATGCTCACCCACGGGGGCCATCAACCAATTCGTCTCTTCTACTTGAGTCTCCCCCTGAAGGGAAGAATTGGGTACCGGTGAAGGATAGAAAGTCTCGGACTCAAGAAATGTAACGTCCATGGTGATATAGGTTCGGTTGGTAGTGGGGTCATAGCACCGTAAGCCTTTTTATGTAAGTTACCATATCCCAAAAATAAGCACCGAACGACACATGGGTCCAGTTTGGTACGTTGATTCTTGTGGAGGTGGACAAAAGCAACACACCCGAAAATTCTAGGAGGAAGCATCAATATTGAAGGAAGGGATATATGAGTAGAGAGGATTTGTAAGGGGGTTTTAAAGTGTAAAATTTTAGATGGCATACGGTTGATTAAGTACACGGCAGTAGCCACAGCATCCCCCCAATGGCAACTTGGCACCATTGCTCCAAGGAGTAGGGCACGGGATGTTTCCAAAATATGCCGATTTTTCCTCTCGGCGACACCATTTTGTTGTGGTGTTTGAGAGCATGAGGTCTCATGGAGGAGGCCATGTTGTTGGAAATAGGCCTAAAATATTTGGTTGATGAATTCACCACCATTATCGGAACGAAGAATTTTTATCTTGGAAGAGAATTGAGTCTGAACCATGTCATGAAAAGATTGAAAAATGGTGAAAACTTCATCTTTAGTTTTTAGTTGATAGAACCATGTCATTCGAGTACAATCGTCGACAAAAATTACAAACCAACGGTGACCAAAGGAAGTAGCTGGTATCGGGGATGCTCCCCACACATCGGAGTGTATCAATGCAAATGGAGTATTAGTTTTATTCAAGCTAACTGGATAAGAAACTCGTTGGATTTTAGCCTTGATACATGCATCACATTTAAATTCCACATTCTGCAAATGGGAAAATAAAGATGGGAGTAGATGCCGGAGATAGCCAAATGATAGGTGCCCCAAGAGCCTGTGCCATAGCCAAATTTGCCGTTCATGGCTACTGGTTTGATGGTGCGTGTGATTTGCTTTGCTTGGGCTGAAGTCATCAAGGTAGTACAGTCCCCCCCTCTTAGTACCACGCCCAATAATCTCCTTGCTGAGAACATCCTGAAGAAGACAAAAAGTAGAGTATATCAGCGCAACACAATTAAGATCTTTAGTAACTTGACTCACAAACATCAACTTGTTGGAGAGAGATGGAACAAGAAGTGTGTGAGCTAGAGAGAGAGAGGGAGACAGGGGTAGGGTTCTAGCCCCTGTGATTGGGTAAGTGGCCCCATTGGCATTGGCAATGCAAGTCCTCCGTGGCTGAGTTGTGTTGGAGAAGTCATTTGGATCAAATGTCATATGATCCGTCGCTCCGAAGTCGATAATCCAGGCACCATCATTCCGAGTAGTAGAGCTGCAAAAAACTTGACCACAATTACCTTGATCTGGGGTTGAGGTAGAAGGTTCAGCCATGGGAATAAGAGAGAGTTGAGATCCAGCCGTGGCCACCGTTGCTCGACCTGGGACGTCTTCAGTTCCAAGAGCATCTCGTTTCTTTCGGGCTTGTAATTCGTGCCACCAGTCTGGGTAGCCATGTAATTTGAAACAGGTTTCCCGAGTATGTTTTGTACTCCCACAGTGAGTGCACTTATTCCCATCAGAATGACCTTTGGATCATGAGGAGGAACCAGAATTTTGTGACTGGCCAGATTTCATGCCTTTGATGGCCATAACAGCACCACTAGCCACTGCTTCTCTCCTGATATCATCACAGATTGTCGTAGATCTTCCCTTCGAAAGTGAGCATATGCCTGCTCAATTGAAGGGAAAGGTTTTAGGCGAAGAACATCGCTCCGAACATGATCCAATCAATCATCTAGTCCATCAAGAAAAGTGTATACTCGCTCCTCCTATAAAATGGAGTTGTAGCTTTGTATGTCAATTGCACATTTCATTGGATTCGGTCAACGAAAATCGATCTCTTGCCACAAACCCTATAGATCGTTATAGTATTTTTCTATAGATCTGCCTGCTTGTTTCATTTGAGATACATGACGTCTGAGCTCGTATACCTGCGAGGTGTCAATTCCATCGAAGTATGTTGTGGCAGCAAAATCCTATACCTGCTTAGCCGTTGGGTAGCGAATAAAGTTCACGACCAAGGAATGGTCCATGGAGTTGATCAATCAGCCTTTCACCATGGCATTCTCAGTGCGCCACTTACGAAAGGAGGGATCGGTTTCTGGTGGTTGGGGGTAGTCTCCATTGATGTATCCCAGTTTGTCTTTTCCTGAGATGTACATATGAACAACCTGGGACCATAATCCATAGTTGGAACCATCCAACTTGATGCTGATTGGAACCATCGGGGAATCAGTGATGGGAGAGGAAGAGGTCTGGACCCTTGACAAAACCTCCGTCATTTTTGATGTTAGATTATCAAGGATGTTTTCGGTGGAGTCAGCCATGAAGGCCGAGCAGAATCTTGACCCCTGCCTGATAAAAAAACAGGGAACCCAAGATCATGCTCTGATACCATGTCAAATGTAACTTTCTTTCATTATAATTCCATAAAACTGAGTACAAGATATAGAGATACAAGAAACTATTTTAGGAAGCTCTTCTAGATCTGTACAATATTTACGGCTACAATCATGTTTGACCCTTGAATGAAGGGATTCTTAAATCTAAGATTTCCATAACTGGCTAATTGCGGGACTCACGCCAACAATTACCTTTGACCACATATAAAAAAAGAATGAAATTCTAATAAGAGATTTTACACCATTGCTTGTTTTATAAACGAGAATTGGAGAAATTCACATTTCAAACTATCCACGTCCATATTTTATAAAATGCTCATGAATGTGCTATCCAAAAATTTCACACCATTTTGGATAATGATTATATTGAAGTATATTATACATAAAAGCATCGGTATCAAAAAAACACACTATATGGAATACTTTACGGAATTCTCTTTTTGGTTTTTTTTATTGTAATAGAAATTTGCAAATTGCTAAGATCAATAGCTATATTATCTTAGATTTTCTTAGAATATGGATGCATTAATTGACTTGAAGTGTATTATATTTACACTTAAGTTTGATATATTATTATATCTTTAAAATATTATAACAAATAGTTAGATTAGATTTATTTTACTCTTATAAGTGTTTCAAATAAGATCAATTTTTTTTCATATTTATATCTATATTTATATTTATAAATTTTTTATTAAATTTGTTTTATGTCATTTGAATTCGTTTTAGCAAAAAATATATAAAAATATAAATTAAATTGAAATAAAACAGACAAAATAGAAATGATCTTATGATTGTGATAGTTTGACCCTCCTTAAGAGGAGGGTTTTAGATTCCCAAAATTTGGAGAGGATATGTCTATGTATTATCAACCGAAGCATTGAATTGTTGTTGAGTGGAGAGCAAGCTAATCGCAAATCGGGAAACAATCATTCAGTTAAAAAGCATGTGGGATCTCCAGTTTCCGATATGGAAAAAAAAAATGGAAATCAAACAACTGAACCTTATTAAAATAAAAAAATGGTATTCCTGATATCCAGGATCCGAAATATCGGAAATCGGAGAAATGAATCAATGTTATATAAAAAAAAACGGTGTTTCCAGTTTCCGATATCCGAAATATTGGGAATCGAAAATCAGGAAGCCAACAAATTATTTCAACAAAAACCTGAGTCTCTAGTTTCCGATTCCCCGATCTTCTAATTTCGATTCGGGATTTCGGAAATCAGAGATCTAATTGTTTTTATTCTAATATTGCAAATCTAATTTTTGAATTTTTTTGAAGTTACATATACTTCTGAATTTTCTGAAGTTACTAAACTATGATTTTATATATCTAGATCTTTAAAATAAACTTATATAAAGGACAAATAAAGGATCGAATAAATTAAAAATGGTGGTGGTTACATTTGGTGAATATGGCCATAAAATTATATTGAATTTACCAGAATGCAGAAAATCGTGGTCTCATTGAATACAATCTCATCAAATTCCATGGAATCTCGGTTTGTTGTACCTCTCAATGTATGTGCAAACGCTTTCTTGTTCACAGTCTCCCAATGTTTTTGCCAAAGAAAAGTACTCGTCCATTTTTTAACTCTGCTGGAGAAAGCCTCAGTTCTATATATGATTTTTTCTTGTTGCATTAGTCTCCTATTAGGAATGTTTAAAATCCTATGGAGGGATTGTAAATGAAACTGTTGTTCAAAAGAAAGCCCAAAATTGCTTACACAATATACGCTCTGATTCTAATTGAATAACAACCCTTGAAATTTTCCCGGTGAAAAAAATGGAATAATTCTAACAATGACATTGCCTCGATATAGTATTTTCCTGTTTTGCATCTATACTATCAATATATTTGTCAGCGAGCATGTGGTGGCTGTCACGAGTCCACTGTTTTAGACTAATGATTTTGAACGAGAAAATACATTTGTTTATTCTTTCATAAGTAATTTTCTAATGATGAAATCAAATATGATTGACAATAACACGATTTTTTTTTTTTTTTGGAATGACACTAGATTTTTGGGGTGAAATTCAAATGAGCAGATGCAGAGGGCTAGGGTTTAGGCTGAAGGTGATGGCTATGGAGTAGATTGTCAAAGAGGGGCATGGCTGGTCATGGTCTCTAGCTATGGCTCGGGGTCTGATCTGGAATGTGTGCTCTTTTCTCTCCCAGACGGCCTTTGTCATGCTTCATAGTTTCTTGTTGGGTTGTTAACCTTAAAGCTTATGTCGGTGGCAGGAAGATAGGGTTTGTTGATGATTGAGGAAGCCTGAAGGGTTTCGTGGCTGTTACAGTTTTCCTTCTTGGCAGCAATGGAGGATCTGGACGCTGTGGATTATTCTAGTGACAGGCTGGAGAGCTCTAACATATGGGATGTGCCAGGTGGAGGGCTGATGTAGCAGGGGGTGGTCATCCCCAGACTGGGATAGGAGGATCTAGAACCGGCTAGTTTAGTGCCGTTGAGATTGGAAGCCGTTACCTCTCCCTCAGACTTCTTCGTTTTCACGCCGGCTGAGCAGTTTCCGGTAGAATCCCATGTGGAATCCTTCTCACATCTGCCTGCTGATCTGTTGGGAAGCCCGAGCTGGCGGGAGGCTGGGGACTTCTTCTCCCGGAACTTAGGGTTTCTGGCACCAGATTTTCTTGGAGGGTTTGAGGTAGTGGAGGGCTTAGAACAGGTGGCAGTTGACGGGGTGGTTGGACAAGTCCTGCAAGGAAAGGCCTCAAGCGGAGAATTCTCAGAGGTAGAGTGGAGGGTTCCGTTGGGTGAAGCGGAGCAGCGAGGGTTTGGATCCCCTAGAAGGGTCATCTCTGTAGGATGTAAAGGGGTTCCGGGTGACTCAGTTGGATGGCAGGCCGTGGAAGGTGGTTCAGCAAAGAGACGCCGAAGGAATTGGGTTAAATCGAAGCAGGTTCAGAACTATGTGGTGGGAGAAGATCTAGCCTGGGATGGTGTGCTGCAGATGGCAAAATGCACTCTGGTAGGGAGGGTTATGGGGAGACATTTTTCCAAGAAGACCGTTCAGGATTGGGCTACGGTTTCTTGGGGTGATCAGGTAGGTTATGTTCTGGTGGTTGAGATGCTGAACAGGGGCTGGTTTGCGATTAATTTGGCAAAGGAGGAGGACCTCAGATGGATTCAGAACAAAAGCTGGCATATCGATCATTCACCTGTCCTTTTGAAACCATGGCATCCTCTGTTTGATGTTAGCAAAGAAAGGGTGGATATAATTCCTATTTGGGTGAGAATGCCTACGCTTCCCCTCCATTTCTGGGATTTGTATCATTTCAAGTGGATTGGAGATATTCTGGGGACCTTTCTGGAGGTGGATTTATCCTATTTAGAAACTAATGAGAAGAAGGTAGCCCGCATTTTGGTGAACATAAATCTCAGGGAGGGTCTGGCTGAATTTATCAATCTGGAATGGGGGACAGTGATCATCCCTCAATTACTTGATTATGAGAATGTTCCGTTTCGTTGCAGGCACTGTCATGCTTATGGGCACCCAGTTTCGGCTTGCTCTTTGCCGAGGCGTACTCTCAATGGTAGCAGAAGGAAGGGTGCTTCGGCTTCTCAAGAGGGACCATCTGAGAAGACTGTTGTGTCTCATGGTAATGATCAAACCTTTGCGGATGAATGGGGCAGTGATCCGGTTTGTGAAGGCCCGATCCATTCAGGCCCTGTGGTGGACGAAGGGCCTTCGGAACCATCAGCTCAGGGCTCAGTTCCGGTTAATGTTTTTTCACCAGGGGATCCTCCTCGCCCGGGTATTTCATCTTTACCCCTTCCTTCAAATGTAAAATTGTTCTTGAATAATGTTTCTCTTCTAGGTTTTGATTGGATAGAAGGATTGAGGAAGATCTCCTTATCGGGTCAGACTGGTCCCTCTTTGCCTCTTCCTGTGCCTTTCACCCCAGCTGAGGCCGCCCTAGGTTTGGATGATCTTCCTGCTGCTGCAATTACCGCCTTTGCCCCCGACCCTATCCCTTCTGTGGAAGAGCCCTCCACTGTTGTTTTGGAACCGGACCCCGAAACTCTTCCTGAAGAGTCCTGCCCTTTCCCTTCAGAATCTGCGGACTCGGGATAATTTCTAAGATCCTGTATAAAGCCTTCTTCTGGTTTGGGTAAAGTTACTTCGCCTGTGCGAAGAGGACGGGGCAGAAAGACAAATCTATTCAAGGCTCAGTCCAGAGCCAAGGAGGATCTATTGGAAGGAAAACATCAATCAATTGAAAAGGCCCTTAGAGCGAAGAAGGCCAAGAAAAAAGGTCGAATATGAAAATCATGTCCTTCAACTGTCGGGGCTTGGCTGGGCCTGTTAAGAAATCAGCCTTCATTAGGGTGCTTACTCTTGAACACCCGGATGTGATTTTGCTACAAGAGACTTTAGGAGTAGGAGAGGTGATCCAGGAGAGGCTAAAAACCTGGATACCTGGTTGGTCTTTTGTGACCTTGGATGCGAGAGGCCATTCAGGGGGTCTGGCAGTGGGATGGAAGAACTGTTGCGTGAAGTTGGTAAATGCTTGGGGGATGGATGCTGCGCTGGGTGCTGAGGTTTATTCTGAATATTTGGGGACTTCACTAACTGTGGTTAATGTCTATGGGCCTTATTTGAACAGAGCCCTTTTTTGGGACTCTCTGTTACAAAATCCCTTGGTGAATGGTGATTCACTTGTGTTGGGTGGAGATTTTAATTTTTCGTTGGGCCATAATGAGGTCTGGGGTCCTCATGCCCAGGTGGATTCCTTGGCAGGTTATTTTGTTCAGAAATTGGTGGAGAAGGGTTTGCTGGATATTGAGCCTGTTAAACTAAAACCAACCTGGAGAAACAAACGAAGTGGGGATGCTAGGGTGGCCAAAAGGATAACCGTTTTCTGGTAGCAGAGCAGTTGGTGAACAGATTCTATTTAGTTAGACAATGGGTAGGCAGTGGGGGACTTTCTGACCATTTCCCTATCTTTCTTGAAATCAAAAAAGGGGCCTATCAATCCCCCGAGCCCATTAAAATTCAATAAAACATGGCTACAGGACAAGACCTTCAAAAATATCTTTCTCACACAATGGAACCCTTTTGTGGGGGGTATTGATAGATTGGCTGCCATGCGGTTTGCAGACAATATTAAAAGGCTAAAAGTGTTAATCAAGGATTGGGCAGTTGCGAAGAGAAGCAGAGATGATGCTGAGCTGAAACAGGTTGAAGCAGAACTCTTGGTGATCTATGAAGGAGAAGGGGGTGGATTTGCTTCACAAGAGGCGAAGGAGGCCTTGTCAAGGTTGGAGGGAAGATGTAATACCCTTCTTTTGGAAAGAGAGGAAGCGTGGAGACTTAAAAGCAGAGCTATATGGCTGGAATGTGGGGATGATAACACAAAAAAATTTCATGCTTATGCGAGAGGAAGAAAGGTGGCAAATACCATTTGGAGCTTGCAGGATGAGGTGGGTACTACCCATGTATCCTTTGAGGATAAGGCCAGATGTGGGGTGAAACACTTTCAACTACTGTTCAAAGCCCCTCAACAGGCCACTGTAGAAGAGGTCATTAGAATGGCTCAGATGTTCCCACGCTTTGTGGATGAGGCAGGAAACAGGGATCTTATGAAGGAAGTGTTGGAAGAAGAACTTAAGAAGGTGATGGGCAGTTTTCAGAAAGACAAAAGCCCAGGGCCATATGGCTGGACGATAGATTTCTTTCTAGATCTCTATGATATCCTGGGGAAGGATCTTTTGCAAGTGATAGAAGATTCAAGGTCGTCTGGCTAGATCCCAGCCAGCTTCAACTCCACCTTTATTGCTCTCATCCAAAAATTCGATAATGCCCTCTCCCTCAATGATTTCAGACCTATCTCCTTGTGCAATTGTGTCTACAAGATTATTTCAAAAGTAATTGCTATAAGACTGAAAACTATCCTCTCAGAAGAAATCTCTGCCGAACAGTTTGGCTTCCTGGAAGGGCGTTAGATCCATGAGGCAATAGGGTAGCTCAGGAAGGTCTTCATAGTTTAAATACCAAGAGGCTGAAGGGGGCTATTCTCAAAATTGACCTCTCTAAAGAATATGACAAAGTTAGCTGGCTTTATCTGAGGTTGCTTCTAACTCATCTAGGTTTTTGCATCAATTTCATAAGATGGATAATGTCTTGTATAACCACTGTTTCTTTTTCTGTGCTGATCAATGGAGCGGCCTCCCCCTTTTTTCATGCCAAGAGAGGTCTCAGACAAGGATGCCCTTTGTCCCCGCTACTCTTCCTTTTGGTTGCCGAAGGTCTTAGTAGGGCAATAAGAGCAGCCAAGCTGAAGGTTGTTTCTCTGGGATTCAGATAGCTCTGCATTTAAATATTACACATCTACTCTTTGTGGATGATGTACTGATTTTTTGCTCAGGCAATAGAGGAGAGTCTAGAGTACTCCAGGAAATATTGGAACTTTTCTCAAAGGCTACTGGAATGGAGATTAATAATGGCAAATCTTCTTTGACTACCCATCTGTTAAGACCGGAAGAGGAGGCTGAACTTATGAGGTTCTTTCCCTTCAATACAACATGCCTGGATGAAGGGCTAAAGTACCTTGGTTTCTCTCTGAAAGCAAATTTGTATCGGAAACAGGATTGGTTTTGGTTGGTTGGGAAGGTAGAGAAGCGACTAATGGTTTGGAGTCACAAGTGGCTCTCTAGAGAAGGAAGATTAGTCTTAGTCAAAGCGGTATTAGAGGCAATTCCAGTGTATTGGATGTCCTTATCCCGGATCCCGAAAGGGATTCTTGAGAGGATAAGGAGGGTATGCTTCAAATTTCTATGGAGTGGTAAAAAGGAAGATCAGACAACTCCATGGGTTAATTGGAAAAGGATAGCAGTCCCAAAAGGACTTGGAGGGTGGGGTCTTAAGGACATCTTTCTATTTTCAAAAGCTCTGGCTGCCAAGGGAGGGTGGAGGCTGGTAAATTATAGTAGTCTATGGACTTGGGTGATTAAACAGAAATACCTTCCAGGAGAGAGCATCACAGATTGGATCAGAAATCCCAGGAAATCTCACTCAGGGGGCTCGGTGATATGGAAATCGATTGTTAAATCTTTTCATTTGATCGAAACCAATCTGGCTTGGGACGTGGGAAATGGGGAAAACATTTTGATTGGTAGGGACCCTTGGCTGGGCAGCACTCAACAACACCTTCCTAATGATGTAATTGAAGCATTAGGCCAAAGAGGGATCACTACTCTAAACCACCTAGCTGATCCAAGGCCTGCTGAACCGTGGATTCAACATTGGAGAAGGGAAAATTCTTTAGGGCTGGGGGAATGGGAGTCTGGATTTATGGAACATTACCTTAGGGAACTGGTCCGGGCGAATATTTTACTTTCTGACCAAGAAGATTCACTGGTGTGGGAGGTTGATCCGGGAGGGGTTTATACTCCGAAGGCTGGGTACTTATGTCTAAGCGCAGGGGTGGTTCAAAGGGAAGAATTGTGGTGGTGGAGGCCACTGTGGAGACTTAAATGTCCAGCAAAAACAAAGTTGTTTATGTGGTGTGTTCTAAACAACAAGGTACCCACGTGGGATGTGTTGCAGAAGCGATCCTTTCAGGGACCAGGATGGTGTGTGCTTTGTAAAAGGGATTTGGAATCCACTTATCACTTGTTCCTATCTTGTTCATTCACGACTGAAGTTTGGAGGGTCGTTTCCACACTGGCTGGCTTCATTTTCCAGTGGAAAGGGGCTTCGGTAGGGGCTGCGTGGGATTCATGGTGGCGGAGGACACCACAAAAGAAACATAAGATCTTACCTCTGCTGGTCATTTGGGGGATTTGGATTGCTCGTACTAATGCCATTTTTAAGGACATTCCAAGCATTCCGACAATCATAGGTGCTTTGTCTGTGGGTTATTTTAAATCCTATCCGGAACATATAAGGGTGGTTAGAGAACGTAGGATTTTAGAGGTGGAAATTGACAGAACATCACCGTGGGCATATTTTGATGGGGTAGCCCAAAACAATTCCTGTGGAGGAGGAGCTGTACTGTTCTTAACAAAGTCACATTATTATGTAATGTCTATGGGACTAGGGGAGGGCACAAATAACTATGCAGAGTTAATGAGCCTCAAGCTTCTACTAATATTTGCTTTAGAAAAAGGGTGCATTGAACTTAATTTTCTGGGTGACTCAATGAATGTAATAAATTGGATCAACTAGACTCAAGACTACAGGCATATGAGATTAGCACACACTCTATTTTCTATCAGGATGCTCCTCCTTTGATTTGACTCATTTTCTTGCCGGCATGTATACAGGGAAAACAACAAGGAAGCGGACAAAGCTTCCAAGGAAGGGCTCCGGTTGGCAGCGGGTACTTGGACGGTGAAAGAAACAAAAGATGGTAGAACACATGAATTCTATCACAAGCCATTTATAGAACTATTCTGAATCTTGACATGTCCTCTTGAATCTTATGGAATAGTTGACATTTTGCAGAATTATTGTATGTAAAAGTCTATTTACAACAGAACTTATGTATATTTTGGGTCCTATGGAACGGAAATATCCTCTAAAAAGGCATCTACGTATGCTCTCTAAGAAAAAAATGATAGAAGACTTAACAGTCTCTTTATAGGTAACAGGTTTTGGATATTGAAATTCACATTAAGTGAATCTACATAATGTAATTTTGATCTCGAAAGATGAATGAAATTACGCTTTTTTTTCTTGGAAAAAAAAAACTAATTTTCTAATGTAAATTTAATAACCTTTTGATAATTGATAAATATAGATGTTGACGAAATAACAAAATTATATAGTTTACAACCATCTTTCCATTCAAGCACATTTAAAGTGTAATTATCAAATATTGGATTTATTTGAAACCTTATCACAAAGGAAATTGCATCTTTGTTATTTGTTATAAAATCATTTTTAATAATTTACCATGGTTAAATAAGTCATTATAATTAATTTCATATTAATGTTATTCAAGAATGGAGCATTGTATTTTAAAAAATCTATCTTGATATTTAAAGTGACCGCACGTCTAAATAATGCATAATGGTCCTCTAACACACCCTACAGATCAAGAACATAGAATGGTCTCTCACCCAGGGCTTGCATTTGAGAGCGGTTTGTGAAAGTGGAAATTACTCAAATAATTATTGGATTAAGAAATTGCTTGGTATCCTACTAATTCTAGCTTGGATACTCCAAAAGTTCAACATCGACAAGGGGAAGTTATAAAAAAAGTTTGAGTTTATTGAATATTAACCTCCCTCCTGTACAATTATTAAATTGGGACCTCTTATGTAGCCAACAATTACTCGGTATATGCAGATAAACTTATGAAACAATTCTAGATATGTAGAGTTGCCTACGGTAATTTTTGGTTCTTTTTCTTCCAACTCTGAGTCGGCAAAGCTCAGGGTTCAAATTTCAAACATAGTTCATGTTCTCACCATGGTTTGAGAGCTCTGCACCGACCAATTAAGAATTTTATAGCAATTCATATGTCAGCATTTAAGCAACACAGATCAGTCCTCAAACAAAAGAGAGAACCGAGCTCAAGCATGGTGGGAAAAGAATTTGGGAACCAAGCTTGGGAGCTTTGCATGCCACTTGAGATTTACAAAAACTCGTAAACACAGATCAATATTTAATCAAAAGAGAAACCTGAGGTCAAGCGTGGTGGGAGAGACTCCAGGACGTGCTGCTAACTGGGGCAAACCCTCCCCCTTCATTATTTTTTTAATTATGTATTTACCATCCATTCATGCCATATTGTTATGCAAATTTTCATCAGAGTTGAATTACCATCATTACTTACTGGTAATTGCCACCTGAAAAGAACAATCCATCGTTCAACCCTTTATGCAAGAACTCATAATACAATTAACAAAACCCAGAGCTAAAAGCATGGCAAAAATCACTTGTACAATATATATAAATATAAATTAAATTAAAATAAATATATACAAATATAAATTAAATTAAAATAAAACCAACCAAATAGAAATGATCTTTCATTGTGATTGTTTGACCCTCATTAAGAGAAGGGTTTTAGATACACAAAACTTGGAGAGGAGATGTCTATGTATTATTCATCGAAGCATTGAATTGTTGTTGAGTGGAGAGAAAGCTAATTGCAAATCGGGAAATAATCATTCAGTCAAAAAGCATGTGGGATCTCCGGTTTTTTATATGGAAAAGAAAAAGACGGAAATTGGACTATGGAAAAGAAAAAGTCGGAAATCGACAAACGAACCTTATTAAAATAAAAAACGATATTCTCGGTTTTCAATATCGAGAATTGGAAAACAATCTCTAGTTTCCGATATCGGATTCCCGGTTTAAATTGGGGATTTTGGATATCAAAAATCAAAGATCTAATTGTTTTTATTCTAATATTGCAGATCTAATTTTTGAATTTTTTTGAAGTTACATATACTTCTGAATTTTCTTAAGTTACTAATCTATAATCTTATATATCCATGTCTTTAAAATAAACTTATATAAAGGAAAAATAATGCATCGAGTAAATTAAAAGTTGTGGTGGTTACATTTGGTGAATTGCTGCAGTAAAAGAATTTGGTTGAGTGTTAGCTAGCCATAAAATTATATTGAATTTAACAGAATGCAAAAAGAATTTGGTTGAGTGTTAGCTAGCCATACAATTATATTGAATTTACCAGAATGCAGAAAATCGTGGTCTCATTGAATACAATCTCATTAAATCCCATGGGATCTCTGTTTGTTGTAATTGCAGGAGAAAGCCTCCATATTAGAATATTACTGCCCATAATTACATATGTCCACGAGGGTTTGTTTAGTTGAATTATTCATGGAAAATAAATTATTACAGGGAGTTTATTTTGTCAGTTTTATTTTAATTTAATTTATATTTTTTTTGCTAAAACGAATACAATTCACATAAAACAAATTTAATAAAAATTTTACAAATACAAATATAGATATAAATATAAATAAAAAATTGATCTTATTTGAAACACTGCCAAATTTAGCGGCCTTATCGATGATCCACTGCAAAACGTTCTCCATCCGTGAACCCAGTTGAGCCCCTCCTTCCTGTAATAGCCTGCATTTTATCTCCGGTTCTTTTTCTTCTTCCTACAAATCACAACTTGTAACGGAAACTTAATCACAACTTGCGCAGGCCTCCACTTCAGCTCTGGCTGAAGCAACTCAGTGAAAAATCGAACAAGGCCAACGCGAACGCTTGTGTAATGGTTGACCCATCCTCTTCATCAGGCGGATCGTTTTCTTCCTCAACTGGGATTTGAGTAATGTTTGAGATGTCTTGTGGGTAAGGAGCATATTTTTCATTCTCAGATCGAATTGGAGTTTGATCGTTGTAAAGAGGGGCAACACAATAATATAGCACCTCCAGCATGTGCCCTCTTTTGTTTATAAGCAGATTTGAATTTTGTGGCAACTTGAAGCTGAAAGGCAATAATTCTTGAATACGAACCGACATAATAAAGCCTAAGCATTTTCATGTGTATTTAACCGATCAACTCCATGCCGCTTTCTTCGGTTCGTGCTGGGTCACGGGATATAATAACCGGAAATTTTAACCATGGGCATGCTGTACCTACCAAAATATTCTTAAATGGTTTGTCTGTAAAAGAAAATATTGATAGATAAGTGACTTTCTTCCATTTTCTTTATATTTATTTTACTGTAGTAAAGGGCGTTAAGTTCTGTGGATTTCTATTTTGGTGAAAGGGCAGGCAATAGCCTGAAATTGGCCCTATATTTGCTGCTAAATGGACATGGAGATGATTTCAACGATAATTCATAGGGGAGGAAAGTGATATATATATTTCATTATGATATTGAAGGTGATATTTCATTTTGAGAAATATAGACAGCAATCTCATAATGAATTATCGTGTTAATTGCGAAGTCATAAGTACCTTAAAAGTCAGACGATTTTTCTAAATGAAAATTTTTTAGTTTTAGGATTTGAATCGAATTTTTAAAAAATTCTGAGTATAATTGTAGAACTGTGAAATTTTAGTTGTTTTAATATTTTTTAAACTATTTCTACAGTTATAATGATTATTAAAATACTTTTAAATTCAAATTTTGGAAAAAAAATAAAAAATATCTAAAAACCTAATCCAAAAGACAAACATAGATAAGTCTCCCTTATTTATTATTACGAAAAAAAAAGGACATGTTATGATTTACGTTCATATTAAACAATGTTATTTCTTGTGGTTATATATTCTTATGAATTACAATAACGCAGAGGGAGTTTAAAATAAGGATGGACTTGAAGAAGTTAAGCGGAAAGAATACGAACAGAAGAATAAAGCCTGAGCGTTTTCAGGGCATGTATTTAATCGATCAACTCCATGTGACCTTCTTTGGTCCTTAGCGGATAACGAGATATAATAATTGGAAATTTTAACCATGGGCGTGTTGTACTTACCAAAATATTTTTAAATAGTTACTCTGTAAAAGAAATTTTAACCATAAATTTTAACCATAGGCTTTTTTTTACAAATCGTATTGGCCAAAATCTGAACAAGTTAAGCAGATAGAATACAAACAGACAGAATAAATCCTGAGCGTTTCAGAATGTGTATTTAACCGATCAACTTCATACGAACAGATAGAATAAAGCCTGAGCATTTTCATGGCATGAATTTAATCGATCAACTCCATGTGGCCTTCTTCGGTCCCTGCCGGATCACGGGATATAATAACCGGAAATTTTAACCATGGGCGTGTTGTACCTACCAAAATATTTTTAAATAGTTACTCTGTAAAAGAAATTTTAACCAAAATTTTTAACCATGAGCGTCTTCCTGCAAATCGTACCAATTTAGAGGCTAAAATCCGAAGAAGTTAAACAGAAAGAATACGAACAGACAGAATAAAGCCTGATATAATAACTGGAAAGGCATGTTGTACCTAAACTTGCCAATTACCAAGCTACACTTGTCAGAATGTTAATGGCCACAAGACGAGGAATCTTTTGAGACTGTGTCTCCATTGTGAAAATGCCTACATCTTAAATATTTTACATTTATAATTTTTTAAAGTTTGTATAATTCAAATCATAATTTGAATTATTTATATTTGTAATTTTTTAAGGTTCTTATAGATTAAATATTTTAGATTTATTATTTTTTAAATAGTTTACCATTCACATATGAATTAGTGGATTGATTTATTGGTTTTTGGTGGTGATGGTGATGATTGCGGTGATGGTTTATTGGATTTTAAAAAAGTTATAAACCATTTTTTTAATTATTCATGTATTTAAAAAGTTTTAAGAAAAACATTTAGATATTTTAAAATTGAACTGTAATGTGATTGTATATTGAACATCTTATCTTCTTTAATTTTATGCCACCACAACTTTTTTTAGATTTAGATGTAGTATTACTTTTAAAATTATTAGTATTCTACATAGTAATTTTTTCTCCACTCTTTAATGATTTAGCAATAGATATTTGGAAAAATAGAAATCTAAGTATAAGAGGTATTTGCACAATTGAGTTATCTTTGAGAATATATATAAATTTTATTTATGGAAAATTACTATAACTCCAAGAAAAAATGGTGTTTTTCTAAAACATAACAAATATGAATTGAAAGATTCTCACCGCGGTTTTCCACTTAATATGTTAGCATTAGGCTACATTTTTTGAAAAAAAAAATGGAGTTGTAGTTAGCTATTTTTCCATAATTTTTAATTTTAATTTTATATAAATTTTAAATCACAAAAGAATGTCAAGATGGAGCACTAGACCCACTATACCAATCAAAAGTTACACAAAAAATAAAATACCTATGTAGTTTAGAAATTTGACAAATGACCAAATAAAAATAAATAAAAAATATAAAACTATATTGTCTTCCTTTTATATATATATATATACCAATCAAAAGTTACAAAGAAAATAAGAAACCTATGTATTTTAGAAATTTGACAAATGACTAAAGAAAAATAAATATAAAATATAAAACAATATTGTCTTCCTCATATATATATATTTGGAATATGCACATAAATCTCTATAAGCTTGTGCAATTTCATTAGGAACAAATTGTTCTAACATATTTAGATTCAAGGTTGAAAATAGGGAAATAAAAAAATGGATGTGCTTTGTTAGTCGCAGCCCAACCCATAGGTTTGACATCCCAACCTAAAACCAAAGGGAAAGGGGAGAACTCATCCACCACTTAGGTGGAAAAAGTAGTTCATCCCAAACTAAAATAATTTCTAAATGAAGGTAATCCTAGTAACATTAAATAGAAATATTGAATTCTTAAAGTAAAAGTGGCATTCTCCTTACATTTTACTTAAATTTTTAATATTATCATTTTCAGTTTGTAGATTTCTGCAATAAGATAAGTTGTTGTAGGGTTTTTCCGGACAATCCGCAGTAGACATTTTTAGGTCAACCTCATTAATTGATGTTTGGGAGTGGCTCCAACCTCATTGAACTTCATATGCAAAAAGTAAAATTTCATATCCATTCACAATTCAATAGACTTAAACTTTTTTAGGTTTTATGATTGCAATGTTTCCATTGGATTCTATCATGTATGAGGATTACATGGGATTGACATTTAATCAAATGCATTAACCCATGTATGTACCTTGATGTTGGTGGTGTTGGTTGTTTATCTCCTTTGTCATGACCTTAGTAAAAATCTATTCTTCACTCAAGCAAAATTACTTATTATTCATGGAATGTTTTTTCTGCCTTTTGTAGTGCTTGGATTTAGAGGTTAATTGTAGGGTATTGACTAATGTATTTGGAATACAAAATTTGAGATTCGTGATAGAGGCAAGGGCTAGAGCCTAGAGGTGGGGGGGCGTAGGGTGTTGTTGAAAAAGAGGATCTCAATATAAACAATGATTTTGATGATATGTAGATATTTGTTACATCATGAATATTATGGATCAATAGCGGGTATTTGCTTATGTATAGATCTATGAACAAAGAACCAATATATATCCCCTCCATGTTACCTCCTATCCCTCCCTACCCACATCTCTCTCTTTTACGCTCACCCATTCTATCTGTTTCTCCCTAACACCCCACCTATCTAACCCCCACCTCTCTCTCTCTCTAAAATAGCCTCTCTCTCTCTCTAACCCCTCTATTCCTCCCCCTACCCCTATATATATATATATATATCTTTGTCCCCTCCCCCCCCTTTCCCTAACCCCATCCACCCTCTCTCCGTTTCTTTCTCACTACCCCCACCCCCCTCTCTCTCTATCTCTTTCTCTCTCCCCATATACCCTCTTCTCTCTAATCACCCTTCTCTTCCACAAACCACTAACATCCCCAATCTCTATTTTTATCTATCTCTCCCTTAAAATGCCCCTCCTCCACCTCACAGGGACTTCACTTAGTGAACCTCTCACATAGCACGTGCGATCGTGGGATATTAAAGAATACCCGTAATTTCGAGAGATATTGACCCAAACTCTTTTTGTTGAAACCCCCTCCCAATACTTAAAATCTCCTCCCCGCCCATTTTTATACCTCAATCCTTATAAACCACCCTACCCACCCCCACCTTAAACCCCTCCTCCCCCCAATACTTGCAATATATTGGTTCGATTTTTTATAATTTTAAAACCCACAATATGAACTAGCGTGATAGGATATTGGTCAACAAGTGAATCCCCCGTTCTCCACCTACCCTTAATCTCCTCCACCCTCTCTCTCTCTCTCCCCAAAACCCCTACTCCTCATCCCGATACCCTTACCCTCTCTCCCTCTCTTACACTCCCTATCCCTAACCCCTATCTCTTTATCTCTTTGTATGCCACTCCTCCCT
>LPNX010487877.1:540955-571667 GCA_001517045.1 Pseudotsuga menziesii | reverse complement strand
CTCTCTCTCTCTCTATATATATATATATATATATATATAACCCCAACCCCTCACTCCTCACCTATACCCCCATCGCTAACCACCCTACTCCTCCTTAAACTCGTAAACCCCCCACTCATCTCTCTCTCTCTCTCTCTCTCTCTCCTTTGTAACACCCTTAGTTAAAACTTAATTACTATGATGGTAATTTTCTTTGATAAGTTATGAATTTTATGACTTTAAATGATTGTGTAAACAATTAACTATTTAATGATTTTAATTAAATTGTTGTACAATTATGAGCAACCTTGTTATGAATTGATAGAACTCTCATTTATGTCAATTGTTGATCTCTTACTCATCCCTAACGGGATAAATGGCCAAATGTGGGGAAGAAAGTCACCAGCAAAGAAAATACTAGGAAAATAAGGAGCATGCATAGGGAGGGAAAACCCCCTATTTTTTTGAAAAAGAGAACTTCCAGTATTTGTTATAATCAAGCTATGAGGCTCTGTGAGATTTGAGAGCTACTAGGTGTTAGGATTAATTTAATCCTCCCTTGACCACCACATTCTAATAATCTTTTCCTAGCTTAGGAGGTTATTGCCACCTCATTAATGACATGGGGGACTCATATGGAGACTGCCTAACACTTGATGCACCAATTTGCATGAGTTTAGGAGATCTAGAGACCAATCCTTATAATTTAGGAACCCACACTGAGTGTCACCAGCAGTTGACCCTAGTCGGTGTTCACTTATGTCAAGTTATGCTTTGGTTCCCATTAGTTAGTTCATCTTCATTTATTCTAGCACCGCTTTTATGATTTAAGGGAGGTTGGGTGCATTTTCTCACCTATCTTAATCAGTTAATTGGGTGTGAACAAGTTCAGTTGTCTGGAGTTACATTAGTGAGTCTCTAGTGGTGATTTTCCCACATTGAGTTAGCACTGGACTCATTCCAAGTTACTGAATTCGAATCCTACCTATGGCATTCAAATTCTTCATTTTGTATCACCATTGTATTACATAGAGGTTAATGATAATTCATGTAATATTATGCTGACCAATTTTGTCTCTTGGTTGTTCAATTTTCATGATGAATGTTAGATCAGTTTTAACTGAATTGCTTCTCTCTCCTACAACCTTCTTTCACATTGAATTCATTCAAGACCAAGGATCCTAAACTTTGCTAAATTAAACATGGCATCAAAGCATGTGTTCAAGCCAACTTCAAACCTCATAAACTTCCGTTGATTCACCATAAGCAATTGGGTTCCACATAATTCCTAGTATTCTTGCCTTGTTTCCTATGGATTTTGTCCAAAGAATCATATCCAGGTGTGATGCACCCATACAAAAGTGCACATGTCAAAGTGGAGAGTGTTTGAAATGGTTTGATTTCAAATTGAAGTGCTTTTGCAGGTAAATTGAAGAAGTATGAAGAATTAGTTGTTTCTTGAAGCTGCAAGATGGAGAATTCAACATCTTTGACTCCCAGGATCCTCACACCCTTCAACTATATTGATTGGAGGGATGATATGTAAATAATATTCCACAACACGGGTTTGTACAGGGTCACCATTGGTAGAGAGGTTGAACCTTAGTAGCCTCTTGAAAAGTTGAAGTAATGAATGACCTCCTTGGGGATTCGAATTGAATGAGTGAGTCTAGTTAGCCTCCCCGAATGTAGGAGAAGGCTAAGTTAGCCTTCTTGACTGAAGGTAGGCGTGGGTGTGATCTTGCTAATGTCATCCAATGCTCCTTTGATGTCAATTAAGTCAATAAAACTTAGGATAGTGGTTTAACTAGGCCAAATTGACCAAAATGAGTGTGTATGGTGGTAAATGTCTCCAACAGAAGTATCTAAACAAGCTGGATGAAGCGTTTGGCTTCATGTGCATCCACATCTCCAAGGAGTTACTCTTCCATCTTAATAGACTGAAAAATCCAAAGGAAGTATGGGAGAAGCTCGAATCCTTGTTTGGAAAGCAAGATGATCTAAGGGGACATATTCTGGAGAATAAGTGTTACACCAAAATCTTGTCATCATAACCCATGTGTCAACTTTGTGCCTAAATCCCTAAATTTACCTTAGATAAAGTGCATCGAGTCTGAGGTTGTCCCTAGCCTTTTACCTCCTATAAGTAGGTTGGCGCTCCTTCCCTTCAGTTAGGGTGCGCTAGGACCTAGCTGGCACACTTTTAACCTTGACAGTGTGTGCCACCAACACACTTAGCCTTCTTGCAAGGTGCGCCAACCCTACTTTGGAACTCTGTCTCTTCATGCAGGGTGCACTAGGGGTGATTAGAGTGGATAATTCAAAGCTTTGAGGCCCTTCTCAAAGTTAGATGAGGTGGAGGGTTATCCCTGCATTCTAGGTGAGGTGGAATTTGGTTCCCTAACATATTTGGAGGATCCATTAGACCTCTCATCTTTATCTTCAACCTAATCTATCCCTTTATCCTTATAAATTTGAAGCCTCTCTCCATGAGGAGGGGGGAAGGACTATAGTACTCTTATGCTGGTGGAATTTCTTAGGTGATCCCTACTAATTCTTTGGGAGGAAAACCATCTTTATTTGGAGGCTTGGATTGGATTGTTGGATGGAAGGTTGCAATGTTGAGGCTTAGGTTGTGACGTTCTTTCTCTATGTAATTCTATGTATCTCCTATTATTACAGTAATACAATTTTTTTCTATAAATATTGTTGTGTTGATAATGTTTATAAATTTTTTCCTTAACTGTTAGCTTAGATCAATTCATATCTAGACATGCTTGTATTGTTTTGTTGTTTCCATTTGCTCTATAGGGTTTTGCAGCTTGAGATTTGAAAGTTTTGGAGCTTGGATCAATAAAGAGGAAAATGATTTGCAGACCTCAGGCAGTAATCTACATGTTTAACTTGCATCTCTATTGATCTAGGAAATTAGATTGTATTCGGTACTTATTTTTTCTAGATCCACTTGGACGAGGGAGATATTGCTTGAGTCCGCTTGAGTAGATTTATCCACTAACAAATTTGGTGACCATACTGGGGAAAACATAGATTTGATTTCATTTGTCTTTGATTTCATGTCTTTTTATCAATCCATTTTCTAACCTCTTGAGACCATCCTACCTTTGTATTTTTCATTATAAATTTTCTTGGGATCCCTTCATCCTCTTTGGGATCAATATTAGGCCTCTTGACCTTCCACCTTAGGAGATCTAGCTTTTTTGTTGCTTGTTATTTGCCCGACACACTTGGGCTGTGCATACAGAATGCCACTATCTTGCTGGAACTCTTTTCCTTAAGAGAAAGTGCACCACTGGCACTCTTTGAATGTGTACAAGGTGCTCTAGCCCCTCTCTGGCACTCTGGTGCAGTGTCCTTAGGTGCGCCAACCACTTTACGCTCAGGGATGAACTGATATTTCCTTCTTTTTTGGCTTTTGGTCTGATTGATTGTGATCTATAGGATGCATATTATGGTCATAGAGACCCTAGGCCCAGCATTGTCTATTTTTGGTTTTGATTTTGTTGATTATGGATGTTTTACTAGTCAAGTGAGCAACTTGGTTGTGGTGGGAAATTTTAATCCCCCACTTGTTGGTTCGATCTTGCAATCCCTGATCACATTACCAGATATGTCTAGGTTTGTTCAAATCATTAGATATGATCTCCAAATCCTTCATAAGGAATTACCAAGCCCAAAATGTATCTTATCAAAGATGCTTTAAAATATGCTTTTCATAAAGCATCTTTGAAAAGGTGCCTTTTGAGATTCCTCATGCCTATATTTACAAAAAATGCATTCCCCGACCAAAGCATGAGGAATCTCGTGAAGCTCAAAACTTGAAAGTTGTATCCCTCAACGATACCTTTCCAACGGTACCAAGAGCACCTCAATTTGACTTCGGTATCAAAAGTTATTGCAAAAATGCTGTAATATTCTCTTTTTCTCTCTCATTTTTGTCTATCTCTCTCTACCTTTTTCTTATTTAGGATACATTGTAGAAGAGGGTAATTCCTTATGTTCCTTCACTCAATCATTGAGTTTTGGTTGCATTTTTTAGATTTTGAGCAATTCTTGAGTGTCTTTGAGTTGTTTGGGTGCTCATCATTTTTCTTTGGGTATTTCTTAATGGTTAGAGTCCTATTGACATTATCTCATTGTTTGTTTGTAGATCTAAAAAGAGTTTAATTATCAAGTTCCATTTGGATACATGCATTTGAAAATCTAAGTGCTTTGTTATTTTGTTTTATACATTGTTAATATTTGTCGCATCTTTGATTTCGTTGTGCTTTTTGGCTTATTATTCCAGAAAGTTAGAGTTATTGCACTATAGGAAGGAATTCTTCTTTTCATTGTTGCTTAGGTTCATTTTGGATTGAAAAGAAAAAGTCTCTCCTTTACTTAGGTAGTTTTAATCGAAAGAGAAATGTGCATGATCATGTAGCTAGGATTTTTTTTCTTTTTACATTTCCTATCTATGCCTCATGCACCCACTTAACCGCATAAGATAAAATTAACGCTAGATTAGGTTAAAATCATTTAGCAACTGTGTGTAAGTTAGAGACGTGTTCTGACATCTTTAAGTGTGGAAGTCATTATTACTTGCATGCACTGCATCCTAAGGGCTTATAGTTCTTCCATGTACCAACCGACATATCGAACATATTTTCACGTACCTTCAGGTATATAGAAAAGTACTTCACGTACTTTGTAGTATATACGAAGGCTCCTGTCGTGCGATTGTGCATTAGATAGCACCACTACAGAGTTGAACTCCCCTGTACCTAGAGTATATTGGGAGACCCTGCTAGGATTCCTGTGACCAACTGAGTTGACCATTTGGCTGTCTTGGCATCGCAATACATAAAGAAAAACACTTGAAAAAATTACTCCGCACGTACTATCCAGGTAGTTGGGTATTCAAGAAAGGGTACGGTCCCAATCCTCCTTGTCGTGTTTTACTGTTGGACCCTACGGTATATAGCGAGTTGTGATGCCTTAGAAATCCTGTTAAGATCCTAAATTTTCATCCACTCCTATTCACATACATTGCTTGTTTCTTTTAGACTTGAGTAGTGTTTGATTTGTGTGTTACTTCATAGATTCTTAGAGAGTTTAGATATGGAAGGTCCTCTCCTGGAACCACCAACCAAGAGACCCCGTTTCAGGGTATGTCTTTTTTTTCTCCCCCTAGTGGAAGTGTTGGTCCTCCCTTTATGGCCACATTGAGTCTTGCCAGATTGACTATAGGATAACCAATATGGTTATTCTCCAATCTCATCATACCAAGTGAACCTTTTGTGGCGAATCGTAGTTTTTCACTGCATGAGCATCAACCTCGTGTTAATCCTTCTCCTTCTTCTCTGAATGTTGAATCAACTTCGTTTTCTTCCTCTCCACCTGCTGAAAACTATGATCTTAGTAAATAGGTGGGTAAGAAGAAGATGAAACAAAAGGTTAAGAAGAATACCACTAGGAAGAAGGTCACAGATCCAACCTATGATCGTCATTTTGGAAACCCGACAGGATTTAGCCACTGATCACAGTGTTGAGAGTGTTGAATTTCCCACAAAAATACCTCGTAAGCCTAACTTTCCTTTTAGACTTTGTAAGGGTGACCATATTCTTAAATATTGTTGTGGTATGTCCCAGGTTTTAGAAGTGTGTGTTAGAAAACAGGACCACAGAGCAATAATAGATATACAGTTAAATCAATAAACAAGATGCAAAACACATTAAAACATACAGAGAGACACAAATATAACGTGGTTCACCAAAACGATGGGCTATGTCCACAAAGAAATATCCAGTCCTTTTATTACAGTCCAAAAAGATGAAGAGATACACCCTATAACAAAATTGTTGCACTTCCTCTTCACGCTCTCACAGTCTCTCTTCCAATACAATACAATACCATACACATTTGTGTTACAGTTCTTTCTTTAATAGGGAAATACCATGGGAAAATACTACAGTTAACCCAATACCATGGGTCCACAAAACTGTTGGCCAACACACATATGAATTGCTAATGTTTAACCTTGGAAAGAAGATAAAACATATATAACAACTTTAGATTTTTTTTTACTATTTTTCAATATAAAACATATTTTTATTATTATTATTTTTAATATTAAAAAACATTGTTTAACATAATAAAGAAAATAAAACATCAAAAAATAATATTCAATCATAAATATTTGGAATTAATTTGATGTTAATATTTTGTAAGTAAGATTATTTTTAGCTACTTATATTCCAAGTAAGATTGAGATATTTTTTGTTTATTGAATGTGTAAGTACTTATATTCTGATTAATATTGCGATAATTACACCCAAGGTGTTATTAAGGGGACGATCCTCCTATGGATTTTGTTGTCTCTCGATGGCCTATGAGCAGTCGCCCCCTGTCATACTATTTATCATTAAATATAACCCCAATTTAAATCTAACCCCAATATAATATATGAAATGTTGGGCGTATGGGTGAATGCGGGCATGACATGGGATGCAGGAGACTAGGTGGATGAAACTGAAAGGGAATGCAGGTATGGTAAGCAATAGAGGGGACAATAAGCGTGATGCAGGATATTGGATAGTAATGCGAGAATGGCAGGATAATTTGGAATGTGTCTTAATATTTCACAATGTGAATTGCATTTTGGCTTCAAAACCAGAGATCGAGAAAGACAAGTGGAGAATTAGTGCTATATGCTGAGTTCATATGGGTAGCACTGCAATTCCTAGCTTCACCACCCATAGTTTCAAAGGCGCAGTAAAATTGAGCATTTAATGTGTGTTGTAATCTCTGGAGCTTGTTACTCAACTCCATTTCCTTTGATCTCAACAGGAAATTATCTTCTGTTATAAGAACATAATGCTCTGAAGCAACATTGCATTTCTTTAATATCTCCTCGTTCTTTGACATTAGATGAACCATCTGAGCCATTGGCTCATCCAAGTTTTGTTGTTTCCAAAGCCGAAACCTCTTCGCAGATTCTCTATTAGACAACATCCCTCTCTACTTCCTCTCGTCTATCACATGCTGTTCCTCTGCTTCATTGGAGGACGAATTTCTCCAAAAGTGTGAAATGGCCTTTCCATTGTCCCTAGGATATGCAATGAATCATGAGTTAGGCATCCCTTGTCCACTAACACAGGCATTGATTTCTTTGTGAGCACTATAGTTTTAGCCCCAGGAGCATTTAGATTTGCAGAAGATTGTGTGTTTCCATATTGTATACTTTTCATATCATATAATTCTCTGCCAATTTGTGCAGGATGGTTTGGAATTACTAAGTTTTAGCGAAGGTCCATTTGATTTGAATGAGAAACAAGCATCTGATTTGATTGCAAGTCTATTAAAGAAGGAAAACCAAGGACACATGTTTCAAATATTCTCTTGATGACCACTCTGTTTGCTCCAAAATATGAAAAAGTTGCTACTGTTGTTTCCTGTGATGAATAGACTTGAATTGGAGATGGCACCTTATACCCAATTCAGCAAGGAAGGTCTCATATCTTAAGTATGGGAGTGCAATAATACAACACCATCCAAAGCCAATATCATATATGGCAGGAGATAAGAATAGGTGCTAGATGAGAAAAGATGGAAGTGAATAGCAGATTGGATTGAACAGAGGATGTATTTATGGGTTTTGTATGTACAATATGTGTAGGAGACAAAATATTGATTTTATAATTTTATGAGTGAGTGGTAGAAGCACGCTTCCAAAGTGGATGAATGCATGCAAATCACATCATGGGAATTCGCTAGAGTGAGAGCTTGGAATTATCACTATACGACTTTCCTTTCTCAATTTAGCACCTCCAAGTTTGGAGTGAGGACCATGGCCTCTAGATTTAGCAGGGGAGCAAGCAAATCTAGGATAATGATGGAGAAGAGGACACGAGGTATATGCATCTTAACAAGTTTGTTGTAGGTCGTTCGCACGACACGTTTTAGTGTCCAAGTACGGTTAATGATCAGTATTTTTTTTTAATTTCCCTCAACAAACTGAAGAGTCTTCCACAAGCTTCTTGTGTATTACTTAGTATTATATATAAATTTTTATTCTTCTGTAATTTGTTGTAATCTGCCTTAAAGAAGTCGTTTCTGTTAATCCTGAATGTTTTGCATTGTAATTTGGCCATTCAATGATCTTCAATACATGAGATTATAAGAGGACCCAGATGAATGGTTGACATAAAAAATGTTGTTGCTTTTGCAAATTATGATGTGTAGAAATCTTGATGTCTCACATAGTTCAAGTTTCAATTTCAAAGGTATAGTCTCTCCACATCCAGGTCAGGTCTCAGTTTCAAAGGTATAGTATAGTTCCTCCATGTCACGATTTTTGAGGTTTTCTAAAGCTACCTAAAATTTTGAAATTTTTTTTGGAGGAAACTTATTTTCACTTATGTGGCGATTTAGAAGTTTGATCTAACTTATTTTTATAGACTTGCTTTCATCACATAGAAGTTTGATCTAACTTATTTTTCTAGACTTGCTTTTGATCTAACTTTCTCTCATTTTTTGAAACATATGGAAGTTCTCTTCGGTGTTTCATTTCCCCCACTTTGGGGGTGTGCTAGTTTATAAACATGATCGAGTAATGAATCGACATGACTACTTGGAAGTACAAAGTGGCCATTATGGCTCGTAATTTCCATGAGCTCTCTTGTGATGACTAAATGAAGAAATTCCTCCATAGACCACCTCCCATAATGTTGTGCATGCATTAGGATAATAATGCCTCCTATTACATGCCGATTCCTTCAATTGGTGTCCACCTGAATTTCAAATCCAACACTACCCACTTGAATCATGATGTGCCAAAACTCTTCTCCAACCTTGATTCAAGAGAATATTTTTAAAAAAATAATACAACTAGTATACCATCTAATATATATATATATATATATTAACAAAAATATATATATTTTTTGTTTTCTATATNATATATATATATATATATATATATATATATATATATATATATATATAAACACAACAAAAAAAGTATTATTTTCATATTGAGTTGTCCATGAAACCATTTTTTCAATTGAAGCTGAACCTTGAATTTGGAGTTTCCCGCTAAACCCCAAATTAGTCATGAAATAAACCCTGAAGCTATGATATATGGGAACAACCACCAACCAAATGCCTGAGGGAGAGGAGAATGTTTGAGGCTTGTACTTGCTGAAAATCAAGGCTTGAAGGTAAGCAAATTTATTCCTGGATTCTTCAGACTAGAATTGTTCAAGATCTATGGTGCATGCGATAGAAATGGTTTATTTATCATATCATATTCTCCCCAATATGAAATTTTCAGGGCATTTAACTATAAAGTTGCATCAAACGAGGGATTCTCAAAATTCAACTAGAAGAACCAAAGAGCAAGGGACTCAGAAACATATAAATAGATTCAATTAAAGTGAATATATCCAATTTCATTATATGCACAATTATGTGGGTAGGGTTCATTAGTCATTTTTATGGGCTGGCCTACTCCTCAGCTTCCAGCAGTGATCAAAGTGAGTGACTCTAACAAGCCTGTGGCCATTTGTTTGCAAAGGGAGACCCTTATTGCCTTGGCTTTTAAGGTTTTTAAGGAGAGATATCCTTTCACCAGTGAGGGGCCTTAAGCCAAGGGCCAGGTACAACAGATAAATGCCTTCACCCTTTTTCCAGAAAGGAGCCTTCATCACCAGAATCAACCCTTTACCGAACGACTTCGACTTCTGCTTCGCTCGAATAAGAAAGAAAGATGACCCGCCCTTACTCAAGATAGAATCATAGGTACTAGGGTCTTTAGTTCATGGAAGTACATGAACACGAATGAGTTCATGGCTTTCTGTTCTCACAAAAACTAAGAGCAAGTCAAGTTCCTACCAACTAAAAAGTGGCTTGCACTGGAACCTAAGGATAGCTTAATAACATAAGGACATTCGGGCCCCAGCAACTTTAGATCTATTTCCTGTTTAACCAGGTGCGATAAACCCAGGAAAGAGCGAGTGGGACATTGTAAACGGGATAACCATTTAAGCAGGAGAAACAATCATCCTATTCGTAGACAATATGTCAGTTTTTGAAAGGCAAAGAGCCACCATCGTGGTTGGATTCTAGGTATAAATCTTGGGCTCTATAGCTTACGGTCTTAACTTCAATGGAGACTCTCTCTCTTATTAAGGCTATGGGTGCTTCTTCTCCTCTAGGGCATGCGTTGATGGGAACTTTATCCTCTTGACCAGTAGTGAGCACAGGAAATCGTTATCTAGGGTTTCAATATTTGTGGTTAAGGGTTTAATATAAGAGGTAATGAGTCAATAGAAAAGGTAAAGGGTTAGCAACCAGCCCAAAACTTGAGCGTATTCACTTAACCTTTTAATACTTTCTCACTAACATGAACTATTAGTTAGCCCCCGATCAATAAATTATCAACCAATCAACTTATTATTGGGGGGGGGGGGCATTCTTCTTAGTTACTAGGACTATGTTTTCCAACCAGTATAGGTGCTGGGACAATCTGTAGATCCTGGTGGCAAAAATAACTGCAATACCAAAGAGCACACCCCTAACAACTACTAAAAGAAACATCAAGCACAATCTGCACCCATTATTTATCTCAACACTCGTGTTTGATCTGTGCCCCAGGCTGCTCAATCGAGAACTAGAATGGATGCTAGGTGAGGTGGATCCATCAAATAAATGAAATCCTGGTCATAGAACAAGACCAAATCACCTTCAGTAAAGATGTGAATCAAAACACTTTTATCATTAGTGCTTTTACATGCTTCTTTTTTCCACTAATTGCAGAGATTAAAAATATAGAAGAATATAGACAAATTCACATGGAAGTCCTCCTTATAGCAAAGGTCTAATAATGTCAATAAAATTGTGGCGTGATGAGTATCGAAATCTGGAAGTGAAGGAGAACTTGTTGCAGAGTCGTCTTTCCTAAAAGACCTGGTGCATTGATGACTCAACACTAGCAGAGAGAAATAACTTGCATGAGCCGATCTCTATGAAAGTAGAGAAGGTCACAGTTTTAGAGAGAAGGAGCACCCAAGTGAGGTCACAAGTTTCCACATAGAGTTAGGGAACGCAGTGCTAAGGTTCGAATGACTCAAATGAATGAAAGCATGAGGCATGAGAAGAACACAAAAGAACAGAGTTTATGCTCAGGTATAAAATGCTATCATATTCCTTATACTTATGTAGGCCACCAGGTGAGAAGAATACGTGTAGAATAAATTAGGGTTTACAGGTCAATACTACCAATCAATACTTTAAAGATCTAGAAATTATTCATTTCAACTTTCAGTCATGCCATATTTGTGTTCTCTTATCATTCTTAGCAAAAAACTGAAATTCAGTTGTAATGACCTCTACTTATGTTTATGTTCTCCATTTTGATTTCACTGTAATGAATATAATAAGGGGTGTGGTTTTTCCTTTACTTTCATTTTCCTTCATTCTTCATCATTGACAGATTGGAAATTTCTTATATGTGTCCATTCAGGTATGACATGCAGTATCTGCAGACATGAAGCCTCTTCGTAAGCATTATTTAGAGACAATATTACCTCCATTTATTGCACTTCTCAGGCATTGGAGGCCACTTCTCTGTGGTATTCATGAATTTACTGATACCAATGGGTTAAATCCTCTTGCTGTTGATGATCGTGCATTGGCTGCAGATGCACTCCCTCTTGACGTATGCAAGTGCTTGCCATTAAAATCTGTTTCTTTTACATAGTTTTTGATAATCCTCTATTGGAGAAAATGTTCAGTTCTTATAGGATTCACATAGGAATATTCCCTTTCCATTTTATGTGGCTCTGTACATTTCTAAGAAACACTCCTTCAAGTTAAAACTTAAGTAAATACCTAAATGGTAGAAAATGATTTGAATTACAACAAAATGCTTCAACTGTTTTCCATGCCTCCTTTACTTGATCAATGGAAAGCAATAGCTGAAAATTCAAAAAGTACAGTACACTTGGTTTAAAACAAGAATAAATAAATTTTGGAATTCATATACTGCACATGATCTACTTCCTATCCATAGTTCAAAATGAAAAAAATAATGCTCATTATTATGATTGTATCGAATTGGTATGCAACATTACTTATCTCTATCATCTCAATGATCAAAACATAATAGAAAAATTACACATTCAAGCAAAGGTTTCTTTGAACATATTTCCTACATCTGAGCCAGTCAAAAGTGTTTAGTTTAAAGTTTGAACAAAAATAATGATAACTGGTATCCTCTGGCTCTCTTGACTTTTCTATGCCCTTGAGACGTTTTAACATTTTTACTCTCTTCATTTTGACCTAGTATGCCCCAACTTGAGTTATGTGATTGCATCCCTTCTAAATCATATCAAACACTATATGAAAATCAGATAATTGCTTTGAAAGTTCGACATAATTATCCTTGTGCGTCCCATTTGAGAAACTAGAAGTATTCCTTACCAATAAAACAACTAATCCTTTCACTAGGATTTTGCTTCCAAATGGAAACGAGTTGATGTTCTACACTAGTTAATAGATCAAAAAAATTGAGAGCCTACTTCAAACTCCAAGTTGCTCATGGCCCTAAAGAATATCTTCCCTGCTAAGGATTATTGAGTATGGGCTTGGACCAGTAGTGTTTGTCTTAGCAAGTTGCTTCTGTAAGATCTCAGGCCATTCTAAGTAGCAACCCCAGGTTATACTCTAATTCACAATAATATTCATTAAATACTCCTTAATGATAAATGATCTCCCCGAGTACAAGATTCACAATGACACGAAGAAAACAAACAAGCAAGGTTGAAGTACATCCATAATTCATACATACACATGGACATAAACACACATAGCAACAAAAATAAAGTTTGCCAACATTATTATCTATATAGAAATGTGTATAAAGGATCAGCTCTTTGCATCTCAATAGGATTATATACCCATGAGAGCAATTAAAAATAGTGACCAACCTTTGCATCTTCTGGTCATTTATATATTGATTGATTGATAGTTGGGAAGTAGGGAAATCACAACCAGTGACACAACTCTCCTCTCAATGCTTATCACACAATACATAAAGGAATAAAGGCATCACTTTATAACTTTGAATTAACCAAGCAAACATATCAATCTATTATAATAAGAATACAGAATGTATAAATACAGCTTTGCCCCTAAAACCCTGATCACATGTAATGTACATAAATTACAATAGTTGTGTTGATTATTGTGTGGGTCGTGTCCCTATGTACTATCATCTCCCTTAGACACTATACAAGTGAGAGTCATCTTGATCGTCGATCATCATTGCATCTTGACTATCAACCACCTTACGTATAATTTAAAATGACCCCATGTCCGGCAGGTCCATTGCATGTGGGTTTGTGTGATACTTTTAGACTCAAGTTGAACAAGATTTCTCACCAAACAAATTTATTATTTTCTATGATTTTAAACTAATTTTAGCACATTAGATATATATAACCTCAAATCCATCCAGTAGTGCTTAGTTGGGGTTGTAAAGTACACTGTGCAATGTTGAATCTTTCACTAGTGCTAATAGGCTGGTTGGTTTCTTAGTTATGTTTTCATGCTGCAATGAACAAGACTAAAAGATCCATATGTTTGTTTTTATATACTAGGTAGGACAAGATAGTATTTCAAAACCGTATGTTACTTTTTGGGTATCCCCTTTTTCCATAACAAATATATTTAATATGTTTGAAGATTATCAATTTGTGTGCATACTCCTTAGAGTCTCATCAAGCTAAATCTAGAAGATGTGTCTCAACTATCTTTGGTTAAATTTTGTTCAAAGATGATTTTTATGCACCTGTGACCTAATAATGTACTATAATGATGGCACTGAAAGCCAACATTCATCATACTTTTTAATGCAATTGCCTTTCAATTGATAAAAACGTGGAAAAGGAAGAAATCAGATCTGTTAAATTTAGATTTTCTGAAACAAATTTGTTCAAGTTTTTAGATTGATGTGACTAAATGGAGGGATTAGATCCGGTGCAGGGCTCTGGAAGCCCAAGGTGTTAGTGATAACCAGCTTTCAAGAGTAAACCTTCTTTATTTCAGTAAATATTGATTACTTCAATTAGAATATAGTTAAAAGCTTTAGGTAAATGGGCGGAGTAGATATCATATGATTATGACTATTGTTAACTTGCACACAGGAGATGCAGCACTGCTTTGACACTACCAGAATGAATTCATTCCAATGGTCCCCAGGATTTGAAGCGGTAACTTTCCATATGCTATGTAAACACCCTCTTTATTCGCTTCAATTCTACTTTGTTATGATTTATCTTGATATGTGATTTCTATTTTGCTATCATGAAGTTTTGGGTTCATATGTAATTCTATGTTTATTGCAGCTTATGTATTTTTCTATTGTCATGGTTTACTAGTTCACAATTTCACTCATAGCAGTCCAAGTAGCCATAGCCACTCTCAAGATGACCTTTCCCTAAGTGGGGTGAATGGGATAAAATCCCATTAATTTGCTTCTATGTGCCATGAAGAAAAGACAGACCTTACCCCTGTGGGTCTCAGATATGCATTGGAACAACATTTTGGCAATGTGGGATTATTATATTAGTATTAGCGATCTTCGCTTGCCAATGTCCCTAGCTTTAAACCTTGGAATGACATAAACCACCATACTCTCAGAAAATTTATATGTTTGGAAAATTGGGATTATTAGAAGATGATCTAGTCAAACATTTTATTTTCAATATTTGGAATCTTATAGGTTAAATGGTTTAGGATGACTCCTGTATCATGAACTAATGGGGTTGGCCAAAATTTTTAATTCCTGTAGTGAGAAAAAATGGAGAAGTTTATGTACTAGCACAAACTCATTTAAAACCTACTCTTAGTTGCCCCTCCAAGTTGTAAAGCTTGAGGTTGCATACAATGAATTCCAATACTTAATATTTTGGCATTTGTGTGAATATGAGATATACATCTTTGAGCTTTGCGGCCTTATGTTGCATATTAGACCTTCGCTAGATCTTGGTTTAGATGAGTCTATGCATTGTCCATATTCGATGCACCCAAGGCACCATCTGGATTCAATGTACTGTTACATAAAGTAGTGATAGGTTTCCCATCTCCACTCAAGTTGTATGAGCACCTCAAATCTCTTAGTGCAGAATTTATCTGTTTTATTACCTAGTAGAGAAATGATTAAAATGCAGTCCAGTTTAAGAAGGAACCGGAGCTGTAGTCATTTTTTGACCATTTTGCATCTTTGGAAATGTCTTGGAAAGATATTTCCAATCATATATGGCACTACCCCAACAGAATTTCATGAGTGAGATTGACCCTCCTAAAGACAAGTTACTGAACTGTTGAAAAATAGTCCATAAACGAGCAAAAATAGCATAGAAGGATTACCTGAGCACTCTCAAACCCCTAGGAATCTTGTTGAGCATTGTGCACTTTAAGCTAACCCTTGGAAAAATCTTTCCATCCATATATCACACTTCCCCATCTGAGCTAAAGCGCGGAAGGACTAATGGTTTGAAGACAAGGTCCTGTTTTCCCCAATTCACCCAAAAAACAACATGAACATTAGCTGCAAAATGTGAGAAAATGCCAATGATTCCACACCATCATGAATACCATCATTATACCATCCAAGGAGACCATTCATCCATGAGAGAAGCAACAAAAATCAGGAGAAAGTGACCATCAAAGACAACATCATCATGTAGTAGCCAGCATCCCTCGACATGCAAACCATACGTGCACACCAAGTGCTAAGAGTCCATAAGACAAAGTAGGTGCTCAACTGATTTAGATACTTATTAAGGAGATGGACCAACCCATATGATTGGAAACTAGGGCATTGTAATAGATAGGCCTCCAAAGGCCACTCTAACACCCATCCAAATGACAAATACAAGGGATCTTCAAGAAAAACCATCCATTTTATGAAGAAAAATGAATGAATAAGGAGTAATATCATATAGTAATAAGCATCCAAATCATCATCAATTATCAAGCACAATGCATGAACTCAAAAATCTTGCATCCAAGGCCTTATCAACATGTCACCCCCATGACGTTTGTGATAAAAATCACAAGTGTACATGGATGATGGAATATGGGCGGTAATAGGGGGGATTGTACACAAGATCAACTACTTGTGGATATGGGTTGTTAACCTAAATGCCAAACTGGGGCATTTGGCAAAGAATCCACGCCATTGGTAGAAATTGAACTCTTGGTGCTGTACGTGGGATTGTAGTGATGCATAATTACTATGGGGGGTAGGGGTGATCAGGGTGTGGATGGAGGGAAGAGGGATGAAAATTAAGACTGACCTATGGATATGGGTCCTTAACCAAAATTCCAAATTAGGGCACTCAGCAAGTGCCCATGTCATTGGTAGAAATTCAATACTTGGCTCTGTTTATGCCAGGAGTAGTAGCAATTCATGGACACTGTGTAGTGGATTGAAATCAAGATCAACTACTTGTAGAAATGGGTCCTTAACTAAAATGCCAAACCAAGGCATTTGGCAAGGTACCCATGTCATTGCAGAATTCAACCCTTGGAGCTATACGTGGAGTTGTAGTTATGCATGGGCATTGTAGGGGGATCGAACTCAAGATCAATTATGTTTGGATATGGATAGGGAACTTGGCTAGGGAACTTGGCACGGTACCCATGCCATTGTTAGAAATTTAGCCAATGGAGTTGTTTGTAGAGTTGTAGTGATGCACAGACACTGCATGCTACATGGAAAGGTTTGGGAGAAGCTCCAAGCAGTACTCCTATTTCTTTGGGGGTATAGCTATTCAAGGAGAGGGAAATGCTATGATACCAAACAACCATGAAATGTCTCCAGCTGGAAAAAAATGCTAATGCTCATGCCCAACAATAAAGAAAAGATAACTTAAAAGTGTGCAATTCTGTGTTAGATAGGCTAAACATAGGGTGTAGGAGGAATTAGATTGTATAGAAGGCCTTAGAGTAGGATAGCTTAGGGATACTAAGTCTCATTTATATAATAAGTTATGATATTTATCCCACATGAATGGGTATGTGTTTTTAAATAGCTCTGGAAGCTTCATAGCAGGGGTTCTTTGGTGAATATTTTGTACTGAAAGTCTGTGAGGTTGCATAATTGGCCAAGTGCAGTTCCCATACTGCTTCTTGGAGTTCGGCTTGTGGGATGATGTCCATGTCTTTTTAGATAAGTTTTATTTGTTTTATGTGCCATTCTACAGTTATTTGAATTACAGTGACAGTTTTGTTCATGCTAAAGATTTATAGTATTGTTCAGTGTGTAGTTCTGAAGTTCACGTCGTTGTTATATTCATGCTCTTGTTTAATTTCTTGTTATTATACTAGAATTTGTTGTATAATGTATTAGCATTGACCAAATTTATTGCTATAACCATAGTAGACTTTACTGTACCAGATTTCTTGTTATAGTAGTTCCTAGGGTCCATAATTGTTGGGCTTATAATACTGGTTTCAAAGCCCTAAATAATAGCAGATTTGATATACAATTTCAATTATAATATCAAACTACAAATTAGGCTTATAACATTATATACAGCAAGGATTGAGGCTCATTTGTATTTTTTACAACCTAAAGTATAATAATAGTTGTATTTTGTTGAATTTAATATAGCCTCTTTGCTTTTTATTTTTGTCTTTTCTGCCTAGAAATCCAAATTTTCTGTTTTTCTTATTTGCTAATTTTTTTTAGTTGTGCTTTTGTGATTCCACATTGTGTTGTTACTTGTTTCCCAAACTCCTATTTGCTTTAGCTTAGTGCTGCAAAGATTCCTCTATTTGATGTGTGAGCCATCTTGAACATTTGCCTTCGCATCTCCAACTTTGCTTTTTAATGACTAGTAGAATATTTTATGTGCAAGGCTTGCAATGTTTTCTCATGTAATTTGAAACACTCAGTGGGTATTCCTTAGTCCAAAAAGCGTTGCATTATTTTCTCGTGCATTTCAAGAGAAATCTATTGAGCATAGACTTTTATTCTTAGAGCCATTCACCATAGATTTCCATCTTAAATTAAATGTTACTAATGTTGCCTCAGGTTAGCGACACAATCCACTTTTACTGGAAATTAGTTAGGACCAGTAGGAATCATTTTTCACAATGCATTATTGTTGGCCCTTTTTGAAGCTTGGTAGTATCTTCTGGAATGTACTAATGAAAAATCCATTTTGGTTAGGTAACAGCAGGTGGAACATTGCACTTGCTGAGTAATTCATGTGGAGAATATAATATTAACGAACTTGGTTTACAAAAAGCGTACTTCAGGAGTTATTGATGATGATGAGAAAACATATCAGTGTGCTTCACATGAGATGTGCATATTTGGTGTCATTGGACGTGGTGCAAGCAGTGTTGTCCAAAAGGCTATTCATATACCAACTCATCGAATTTTAGCATTGAAGAAAATAAATACTTTTGAGAAGGTTGGTAAGGAGATGTCTATACATGGTGTCACCTTGGTATTGGCTGTGAAATTTTTGGATTTGCTAAATGAAGGCATTTGTTTATAAATTTTCAGTGAATTTCTTAGCCTTAAGAATTGATAATCTGCTAGTATCCTTTTAAACTCTTAGATTTGAGAATCTCTGTACAAGCCATTGAAATTTTAAGGTCCTGTTTTGCATCTAGGTAGAAACTTGTTTATGGTCTGTAAAGTGAGCATTTTTTAACATGATCTAGACGCGTTTAGATTTATATACATACTATGAATTTATATTCACAACTAAAGTTTTCAATACAAAGTTCCTCTTTATTCCATGTAAAATGCATGGAATAAATCGAACATTGCTAAAAAGCTGTTGTTAAGGTCAAAATATTAGTTCTTAGCGTTTCTTGCATACTCACTGAAATCTAGCAATGAGTGATTCATGTATAGCTTATTGTATTAGTTCTTTTGCAAATCCATTTATTCATTCCACTTAGGAACTTTGGATTTTCTAACATCCTTTTGTGATCACTGCAAGCTATAAACTTATTTTTTATGTAAAAGCAGAATTTGTTCCTTTGGTTTGGCAAGTTGTGGTAACATCTGGATTTCTGTAATGCTGTTGAAGTTTTTAATGAAAATGGCAGAAATTTTAGCTAAAGTTAACTATATTAGTTTGTGCTTTGCTAACTGCAATGAAAAACAACAAAACTTTCAACTGAAGTTATTTACTATATTAGTTTGTGCTTTTCTGAATTTTAACGTTTTACAGGTCTTTTATAAAAGTTGGTTTCATTAGTAGATGTTGGCATTCAATTAGTAGAAAAAAAACCCTCTCTAGAGTCAAGAATCATTGGTCCTTTAAAGGGAAAACTGTCAGAATTTTCCTTTTTAGGTGCTTTAAACTCTTTGTAGAGTTTTTCAAATTTCATTCAAACAATACTTGCTACTTGCATAGTCATGGTGCAATTTCAATGCAACTTTATGAAACATCTCTAACCATTTGAAAAGTTTGCAAGCATTGATAGGGGTTTATGTTATGCTAGAGTAGGATTTCGTGGTTACTGCCAGCTCACAAACCTTAGAAATATCATAAATCACTCTAGCTGTCGTAAAGCATCCCAACAGAGTAAATGCTTTTGTAGATTATGTTGGCTTATACTTTTCAACTTTACATGGATTAACATGGATCCACTTGCCAATCTTGCTTATTTTCAAAATCAGTGAAGAAATTGTCATTGATGCAACTGAGAAGGGGAATATGGTGCATTTGATCAATCATTCTGTAAGTCTTTTTATTGTTTCATATCTTGGAGATTTTAATGCAAATTAAATTGACACAACATAGCTCATCATGTAAATACGTCTTGGTGGCAGTGTGCTCCTAATTGTTATGCAAGGATAATGGTTGTTGATGGGGTCGAGAGTCGAATTGCACTGATTTCTAAGAAAGATGTCGCAGTTGGTGAAGAGTTAATGTAAGTTTTACAGTTATAAATGCACTTTGCTTTTCATTTTGCATTGACTATTATACACAACTTTCTTTTGTGCTTACATTTACAACCATATTTGGTTATACAGATATGATTACCAGTTTGAATCAGAGGAACGTAAGGTCCCATGCCATTGTGGAGTAGCTACATGTCGTAAATTTATGAACTAGAGTTAGGCTAGGGTGTTTTGATGAATTTTAGACTATTTACTGGGAGAGAGAGTTGTAATATGCGTTGCTCATTTTCTCTATGCATGTATTTATCTTATTTATTCTAATAAAGTTTCAAGCCAAGAAAGCTTGAATTATAGCCATGACAGGAAGTGTTGTAAAGGAAAGTGTCCTATGTCTAGGGTTTAAGAGGCCATCAACGTACTGGGGTTGAAAGAGAGATGCACAATGTTCAGTAAGTATATAACATCAAGTTTCAGAGATGAGAAAGATCCACACCTGATTAACTGAAGGCTGGTCCAAGCTTTCTCTTCAATCCTCTTCTTGCTCCTCTCGCTCCAAGAGACCTGCAAAACAAGTTATACCTTCCTCAAACCATTATGACCACATATAAGACAATGATAATCAAATGAATATGAAACAATGATCTGAATAACATTATAATATGATCATAAACAGAGATTCAATCACACATTGAACAATGATTTGGGAAGAAGAAGGACATCACATCTTTATTAATCTTGAAAACAAGTACAAGTATACCTTCTCTTCAAGTTTGGCACCTCACGAAACCTTGATCTGGTTCTGCTGCTTCTCTTCTCCAAAGAACTCAGCCTCCAAGCTCTACAACACAAGGGGAAGACCTCCAGGGCAAAGGTGTGGGCAAAGAGAGTCCCGATTCCTCCAGCATAACAATGTATAAATTCCAAGTCCCCATTCATGGACCTCCCTACCTCTATTTATATGATTAAGAAGAGTTAGGGGCGAAGCCAAAGTGGTTACAACTGAAGGAGTCAGTTGTATAACTACCCAAACTAACTCAAAAGGCGTGTTTTTATGTTTTAATGTTAAGAAACAGATGTGCGACTATGAAGGAGAGCAACCCATGCATGATATGCGAGTTTACACAAAAGCAACCCGTGAATATATGCATGTGCGACTTGCAAAACACAAGAGTCGCGAGTGATGCGCGAGTTGCACATAAGGAGAGTCACGCATACACAAAAAACGAATTTTTAAGGTATTTCTGGGAATTTTCAGACTTTGTTGTCTTCTGGAAAATTTTAGCTAACAGAAATACCTTTCCAATGGTGCATAAATTAGGTCAAACGGAGTTACAGAAATCAAGATATGGTTCCTCCAAGATAGGTGTTTTTTCAGTGACTTTCATGAAGTGTCGTCATGGAAGTGTCAACATGCGACGGAATCATGGGAAAGTGGTCACAGGCAGAGATGTGTAATTTTGAGCTATAAAAGGAAGCATGTACAGTTCCATCAAGTTGACGTATGCATGTTAAAGAGAAGCATTCATTCACCTCAGTTATAGTCAGAGCATGGGTTTTGAATTTTTGAGAGGTTTCAAGTGTCTTCTCTACTTCCTTGAGACCACTCCATTTGATTGCAAGAGGCCCCCATTCATTCTGAACATCACCAACACATTTTGGCATTTTATGCCTTTGTATGTCATATTTTTTTTCTTTTAGTGTAATCTTCGAACTCCATAGGCAAGCTCGTTTGTCGAGAGTTTATAATCAAGTCGGCACGAGAATCTAATGTTGTTCTTAGATCTATATATTGGAAGCGAGTTTGTAAACAAATTCATTTTATCTACTGATTTTATTACTTTTAATTTATCCAGCTGTTGTCAATATCATTCCAGTTATTCAAAATCAATGGGAAAGTTCTAATGACTGGTTTTTATTGTTTTCAGTTATTAAGAGCATCCACAAAGAGATCATGTTTTATTTATTGATTCGATGATTAGATTGCCATGGAATATGAACTGTTGGGGCAAGCTAATCGTAACTTCATGGTTTCAGAATTTGAGTAAACTCCTTTGTGTGATCACATCATATTGTGTTGTAAAAATAGTACAGCTCTCGGCGCTTTAAAAATTAGAAGAAATAAAACATAGTAATATGCAACATATAGTAGCTAGTGCATTACCAAGGTACTTTTATCCTACGGAGACAATAATGATTCACAAAGCATAACTCCTCCATACAAAATGGTACCTTTGAAATAGTAAATGATTCAATGCTAAATACTTGCAATACTTGCAATTCCCCAAGTCAAAATACTTGCAATTCTTTGAATTCTACGTCCAGAGATCATTTTTGCAAGACATTATGGTGCATAGGGAGTCAAGTCTCTAATTTTGCAAATGATAATCGTCGAGTCTCCATTAGCAATAAGTTTCTGAATATTCCTGGCTCTTAAAATGTTTATCACTTGATTTAAAGCTAAAATAGTCTTCACAATAAAATAGGCTTCACAATAAGAGAAGAAACTTTTTGCAGTTTGATCACAACCATAGACCTGCTTATTATGGAACCTTCTCAAAGAAAAAGTGAATATACTTTGCATAATTTTAAGTTTATTAATTATCAAAGCAACAGGTTGTGTTTTAATTTTGATAGCCCATGATGAGGAACATCTGAAACACATTGAAGCTCATGGATTCTTAATATTGCATTAGACAAGAGGGAAAGTTTTGTTTCTGACTCTTTGTTTTTGATGCAGTGATGGCATTAGGCTTCGAAATCCTTTTAGGAAGGACTCTTCTTTGGACTATGAGAATGATAGTGATGAAGAATGGGAAAATGTACTCATCACTAAATCTCTTTGGTAAGAGTATTTGTAGTATTTTTATTAGCTTTAGTTATAGGGAAAATTTTACATAGCTCTCAGGAATTAGTTTATCATAAATAATAGTTACTAGTAAGCTGTAATAGTAATAATTATGTAGTTTGTAGATTGATATCTACCATAAATTTGTTTGAATATCATCATTGTAAAACAATAACAACTTCTTAAAGGGTGCTAGCTCAATGGTAGAGCTCCTGCCTAATTATAGGCATGAGGTTGGTGGTTCGATTCCTCCGTACCCTATCATAAATTTGTGACTACAAAAATGACTAAATTCGCATATATACAACTATTAGTAGCTAATTTCCCGTATCTTAGTCATATTTAGCTTAGTCATTAATATGTTAACATCTAGTAGTTTATTTAGTCATATATTTGGTCATTAATGGTTGCAATCAGTGACTAAATCAACGACTAAATCAATGACTAACTCAATGACTAAATCCATGACTAAATCAATGACTAAATCATTAACTATCAATGACTAAAACAATGACTAAATCATTGAATATAAATGACTAAAGCATTGTCTATCAATGACTAAATCAATGACTACTAAGTCAAGCTATTAATGACTAGTGAAATATGACTAGCTATAAGATAGTGGAAATTTGCTACTATTAGTCACCGACTCAAAAATAGTTGTTTATAGCCTGATTTTAGTCATTTTTTTAGTCATTAATTTCTCCTTTTCTACTAGTGGACCATTGATCAGCTTTCCTTTGTTAAACATGATCATCATATGACTCCTATTCATTATAATTCCCTCAATCTCCTGCATGTTCTTATGATTCCTTCCCCTTCATCGACCATGATCTCGACTCCAGACATCACGACGGAGTTCTGTCGTTTGAAAACTATAGCTTCTTCTCTTCATATAGAAGCCTTGGGGGCATGTCTCCAATCTCTCGACATCATAATGGAGTTAAGTTGCTATCTTCTTATGTAAGGGGACAACCCACCAACCTCTCGATATCATGTTGGCTAAGAACTCAAGGTGAGCATAGCTCCCATTCTGTGTCAAGCTCGTTAAAAAATGAAAGGGATGTTTGAGAGAAGATTTCCCATTATGTGTCAATCTCATTAGAAAATGAAATAGATTTCTTTGAGCATAGTTATTTTATGTTTCAATATTGTGTAAAAATGAAATAGGTCCCCACAAGCATAGTTATTTTTTGTTTCAAGCTTGTGTAAAAATGAAACAGAACATTTGAGCAGAGTTCCTTTTTCATGTCAAGCTCATTAAAAAATGAAACGGATTCTTCCATTGTGTCAAGAATCGATTTATAAACCTTCATTTCATCTTCCTGTAGCATTTGATCCTCTTTCTTCCTCTGTCTTAGGTGAACCTTCTCCAAGGAGTAACCCAGAATGTAGTTGGATGAATAATAGAGTAAGCAGATGAAACAAAGCTTGGTGGCATGTCTCCTACCTCTTTAAATTATGTTAGAGTTATACTACTTGACGATTATACTGGGGGAAAGTACCAACCATTGGACATCATGTTGGGAAAAAACCCATCAATGGGAGTCATTTTGAGCATACTTTCTTTTTAGTTTCGAGCTCGCTAAACCATGAAACGACATTTTGAGCATAGTTCCTATTCTCTATCAAGCTCGTTAAAAAATGAAGCAGTTGATCTAAGCATTATTTCAACTGATCTTCGACCTTGTTAAAATAGTAAGATGGCGTTGAGCTTACTTTTCATTTTTCGTGCTCTGGTTAAAATATGAAAAGTGATCTGAACTTACTTTATCATTTTTTCGTGCTTTGGATTCAAACATGAAAAAGGTTTCGAGTGCCTTTTATACCTTTGGTGTGCTCCTTAAAAACTCAGTGAAGAGGTATCGAGTATACTTTTACTACTTTTTCAGACTCGTTAAAATTGTATTATGAAAAAGAGAAACCCTTATGGAGTTACCTTTAATCTCTTTTCAGGCTCCCTAAACATAAAAATATTTCCAAGCGAGCTTGATGCTTTCACGCTTGTAAAAGTATTTGAATGATCATCTAGTCGATGGTAGTTTAACCCTTTTTTGGATTGATTAGACTCATTTACAAAAAAGGTACACTTTAATTTATCTCAACTAGAAGACTTCTCCTGGGCATTATTTTATACTTTTTCGGGCCTTGGGGACTAAATTTATGAAAAAATTTATCCTAGAGTCTTCTTAGTCATTTCAGGCTCTCTAAACATGAAACGAAAAAAGATTTTACATTTCATCGGATTCATAAAATCAAACGATGAAGGACGCTTTTTTGGAATGAATCCCTCCTTTCTTAGGTTCATAAAAAATGTGAGAATGGACTCATCACCTAATGAGCTATAATGAGTGTTTGTTACCCTCTTTGAACTCGTTAAAACGAAAAGAATTACTCTCCAATCATGGTGGGGATAAGGAAAGAGTTTGTATTTCAATTGTAGTTACAACAGTACATTGTTACTTCTTGGGTGTTATAACATCTAAATTAATTCACCTAATATTTAATTATCGACTGGGGTTGGTAGGCTTAGAGTTGACACAAAATATATGCAAAGGTAGAGGGATTCCTATGGTGTCGTGGAAATATTTTAACAAACAAAAGATCGAAATATCTTTCAAAATGAAAAACCAAGTCAAACTCCTAAGAATTCAACTATTAAAGTAATTGAACTAGAACAGAATAATAAACTAAATATTTGATAATTTACTTCACAAGTGAATAACTTTAAACTGAAAAAGATACTATCAACAACTATTTTTTAAATGGGAAACTAGGATGAAAGGAAGACCTAATTCATAGATAAGTAGAAAACTTAATAAGAATATCTTTGAATTTTTCCCTACAAGTCTCTTTCAGTAATCAAACAATGAAAAAGGAATAACCTAAAAACATACTAAGGATAACACATATAATACTGAATTTTACATACAAACGGATAAATCAATCCAAAGGCATCAACACAACATAGTACAGCAGTAAAAAGCAATCAGAAACAAACTCAAGAAACAAAACATAGTCTAGCTCAAAACATACTCAAGGTGAAAAGAAATAAGGTAACTTTTAATAAATAACCTAAAACAATCCAAATTTAACTTTAATATAAAATAGAACTATCCTCTAACTATTATAGTCAAAGCATAATTCAAACACTAAAAAAACAGAACTTAAAAACATTTTCAAAACACATTAAAAGCACTAAAAGTGAAACAATGGGATGAAATACAGACTGAACTGTGGGTCTGAAAGGGGTGACTGAATGACAGTTTAAACACGCTGTCTGAATGACAACCTGCACAGTTAAATTAACAAAATTTAACCTAAATGATCTAATCTTTAGTTGAATTCGTGCACATGTAGATATAATGCGAAGGGACAATAAGTAAACCTACTTATTAAGCAAATTTAACAGTGAAATAAACTTAAACAAATTCTAGAAATCATTATATATTAATAAGCAAACTGAAATTCAAATTGCATAAACTTGGAACAGAAAGGAAATAAACAGAACTGAAATTCTATTCTATGTAATTGCAAATATTGAACAATAAACCGGAAATGAAAGGACTGAAAATAAATTTGAAAGAAAACTATGCACACAGTTAACTATTTAACTTTCAGAAATAAAATTGCATTACAGGAAATAAATGAGATAAACATTTACAACAATCTAATGAAAAAAAACTAAAGTAGCTATAATAGAAAGAAAAGAACAAAATTACACAAAAGAATGAACCTCTGGTTGATGAGGGGCCCTCTTAGCAATGAGGGGTGTTTCCTGGATAACGCTTACTCAAATGAAATCATAAACATCAAAGCATACGGCTCTATTAAAATGATGGAATAGAGTGACCGAATTATTCTCTTAAAAAATGACTGTCTAACAAATGAATTGATCAACTCTCTAACTCTGCACATGGAGGTGTTTATATACAATGTTTACAGGGATGAGCAAGTCGACCCTTTAGTGGTTGAATGCTCTCTAAATTTAGTCAACCATAATGGCATCTAACTAATCAAACTCCAACACACAGGACCATTCCTTCTTCAGTGCATGTCGACTCTCTTCATTGCATGATGTAGCTCACGGGCTCCTTCTTTAGTGTGAACATATCTCTTCAGTGTGCATGGTGTGGCGCACAACTCCTTCTTTAGCGTAGTAGGTGGAGTGGTGTTGGACAGAGGAGAGCACACGGAGGTGAGTCTTCTAGAATGCGGGCCAATGCATCAACCCAACGCATGGATTGTTGGTGAGGTGTCGATGAAGGAGGCTGTAGGATGGCGGATCATCTAGAATGCGAGCTTCATTACCCAGATACGTGGATATTAAATAGTTTGCATACTATTCCAACATCTTAATGCCTGAAATCAATTCTCAACAGTGCGTGGTTGGTTCGACAAGCTGAACGATGAGCTGGACCATGAGTTGGATATGCTGTGCGCATATCTAGGATGAAATGCGATGTCTATTTGCTGGTGCTAAGGACTAAGGTCTGGAGTAACAACATTTTAATGCTAGGAAACCTTGTCAATGAGTATTGCACAGCGAGCTGGATGATGAGCTGGACGTGCTATGTGCATGGCTAGCTGAATGCGTGTTGTTGTTAATCCGTCCATAAAGACTGTATAACCTGCAAACAAATGTACACATCAATTAATATATCAAATACGCTTCAACAATGTTAATTTTAATCAATAAATCATAAAATGATAATAATAAAAGGGTTTTACATAAACCTTAAATACACTCATACTTGGGCTGATTAGTGATTTGCGTGACATAAAATATGCAAAAAGATAATAAAACATATGTTTAAATGAGTAATTTAATTACCAAAAATGATGACAAATCTGGGATCAACATTCCCCCAAACAAGAGAAATGCCAAGTCCCACTGAGCAAAGAGAAAGATAACAGATCACACTGTCATAGTGAATTTGGAGACGTGATCCAGTAACGAGCATATGCATAAATTAGTGAGTTCATAAGGTTTGAAATTAGTTCAACCATGTCCAAAGTAAAACTTTGGACAGGTTGACCATATGATACGAAAGGTATAAATCGCATTTTCGATTAGATTGATCAACAAGAAAATTGGTCATTTGATAGTTTACATGCATAATTGGGTAAGAGGATAGGATTACCAATTGTGGAAGGATGACTAAATTTTTTTTTATTGATATGGAGGTGAAAACTACTTTCCCAAAAAACAAAATTTGGTTAGTAAATTTTAATCATAAGTGCTGTAATATCACAATGTTTTATTCAGATCACTATTTGATATTTCATTTGGACCTTCATTCGATCCTTCATATAGTTCTCTATATTGATTTTTCTGTGAAAATATGCTTCATGCTATAACCAAGTTCCACTGCTTATATTATCCTGAAAAACACTTATCATTTGTTAGGGATAAAAAGATTTAACATAAATAATGAAAAATAAAACAATCTATTTTTTCCTAATCCTCCCCCAAACCAAAGATATGGCGTTTCCTCAAGCCATACAAGAGAGAATAATTGATTGTTCTATATAATGAAAATAAATATTTCTACCATGTTGTTATTATTTTGTAAGAAAAAGAAAAACTAAATAGTAAATGGAAATGATCCAGATATGTATATTCATGAAAAATATAACAATGCTTAGAAATACCACTTGAATGATAATAATATAACCAAAAGAATTCCATAGGAAAAGCTAGTCATCCATGCCTTATTTTAAAGATATCCTATCATCACAAAATATTTAAGTTTACCCCAGAGTATGTGAGATTTACAGCTATGGGTCCCATTTCTAGGATAATGACATCCTAGGTATTTGTTGAATTAGATGGCCAGGGTCAAGCCCAACTTACAGCCATTCTCAAATGACATTATAAACAATTGGCCGTGACATATTTATTCATAAATTCTAAAAAAAAAAATTCTTTATATTATCATTGTTTTACGAACTATGTGCATAGTAGTGCATTAACTAGATCTCTTTTACCCGATATTGCCCTGCTGGCAGCAGGCTTGTTCAGTACCCCGACGGGTTTACCTTGGTACCATGCAAGCATAGTTCTACTTCCAGCGAGCCTATTCAGTACCTCAATGGGTTTACTTGCATTTATCAAGCTTCTATTTTTTAAGTTTTTACTTAGCATTGACCCTCTTCTAGCAGGCCTATTCAGTACCCCAAGGGGCTTTCCTTGTATAATGATATTAAATATATGGAAGCCGATTGGTACTAGAGCGTGTTAAGTCTTGCTAAATGCATAATTCAATTTTGTAAAATAAACTTATAAGTAATTTCATAATGGCCTTAACCATAAATAATATTAAAAGAGAATAACTTAAAGTTGTTCTTTAACCTTACAGTCCTTCTTCTTCATAAAAGAAAAGTAATGTTCCGCACAGGAAAAATTTCCACTTACTCTCAAGTTATCACCAAAATATATGAGAGACATGTTTTGATAACAAGCATAGGATGAACTAGTAATCCATAGGTGTAAGATGAGATTGTGAAAGATATGATAATGAAAGTAGGTCTGTCAAGCAACTTTTCAAAAGAGAAAATCATAAATATGCATGTCTGATTCAAAATACCAAAAACCATATGAATCATAGAAGAGCTGGTTAAGAATGATATACAGAGGATTGTGATTTTTTAATTTTCACTATAAGCTGCAAATTTCAAAAGTAACCCAAGAAAGGTTAAGATACCTGATGATTGTTTTAACATACTTCCCTTTTCCAAGTAATATTCCATTATCTGCTTATAAAGATAAAGTACTTGTAATCAAACTGTAAAACCACTTGTTAGATGATTCATTTTATTCATTAAAACATATATTAAAAAAAAGAGTCCCTTGTAAACAATCTGTTAGAAATGACTCTTATTTATTCAGAAAAGAAAATACATATTTACATATATACAAGTGATGATAACCCAAAATACTCTTTTTAAGGATCAGGAGGAGGAGGAATAACTTCTCCTTCAACGAATTCCATTTCATTCTACTGCAAAGAATTCTGTATGAAATCCTATTTAGATGTCGGTTGGTGATAAAGTTTGAGTCTATGTCCATTTACTACAAAGGAAATCTGTGAGCCATCAATTGTTTTAATTTTTACGGACCCATTGTCAAAAGTTGTAACTATTTGATATGGGCCCATCCAACGGGTAGTTAAATTTTCTTTGAAATTTTTAAACCTTGAGTTGAATAGTAGTTCCCAATCTCTAGTATTAAATTGCCTTTGCTTAATAAATTTATCATGCCATGTCTTTCATTGATTCTGTATTAGCATGGTTCTTTGGAGTGCATCTTGTCTAATCTCTTCTAACTCATTAATCTGCAATATTCGTTGTTTCTATGCTTCATCCAAATTCATGCCTAATTGTGCTGCCATACGAAAGGGTTTAACTTGAAATTAAATAGGTAAAAGGACTTATTTTCCATAGACTAACTCGTAGGGGGTATGTCTGGTAGTGTTTCCCCATGTTATCCTATAAGCCCATAAAGCCTCCGAAAGTCTATAATCCCAATCCTTATGATGTAAGTGAATGGTTTTAGTTAAAATGGATTCTAAAAATTTGTTGGTTGATTCTACCTGACCATTAGCCTGAGGGTGATAAGGTGAAGACTTGCAATGTCGAATGCCTTATTTCGTAGTAAGTTCTTTCATTAATTTACAAGTAAATTGAGTACCTTGATCTATGACAATTTCTCTAGGTAAACCAAATCGGGTAAATATTTCTTCATATATAAATTCTACCACCGATTTTTCTGTAGCCCTAAACAAAGCTTTAGCTTCTACCTATTTGGTGACATAGTCCGTACAAACTAGGATATACTTATTTTTATGAGACATGGGAGAAAATGGTCCTACAAAATGAAGAGCCCGTTTCTCAAAGGGTTCAATCATGACTTGGGGTTGTAGGGGCATCTGATCAGATGACATAG
>LPNX010487877.1:507359-539826 GCA_001517045.1 Pseudotsuga menziesii | reverse complement strand
CCTTGTCCCGGAGTTCGTTGATCTAGGGTTTGTCACAGAAACCCTAATTTTCAAAACTTGGAATATTTCAGATCTGATTGGATGAACAGATATATCTCTTCAAATGGAGCTTTCCAATGTACTCCTTTTCTGAAAACAGTGAAGCGAAACTCCCGGAACAGGAAGCCCTAATTTTCTTATTTCTTCTGCAGAAATGCCTGTTATTGTTTCTGTGATATCGCCAAAATTAATTATCCTATATGTCTAAAATTTCTCACTGAGGTAAACTAGAATGTTCCTGATCCAACACCATAGGTTTTATCAGCATTGGTTTCACCATTTTGGATTTATGATCCTTTTCCCAAGGTGACCTGTTACTGGACTGTTTAGAACAACGAAGTTGTACAGCATTCCACGTGTCACTGGTTCATCTTCTAAGTCTGAAATTCGTACCACAGAAATTATAGTCCGTTCCCTTTCTGGAACATCTTCAGGAATTCCATTTGGACCTCTGTAGCCCAAGATATTGCAGATCTTCCCAGGTGTCCTGTTTATGGATGATTTCTGGAAGAGGATGGAACCCTAACTTGGAGAGATCATATCTCCCAGAATATAGCGAATCAGAGGCTGAACTTTGGACACAGTGTTCATCAGGATTTTATATTTGGCCCCTAAATTTTTCAGCTTCTGATACTTTGCAAATATCGGAATATAGCGACTGTACCAAAACTTAGCAGTTTTAGTATTTAGGGTTTCTCCTAGCTCAGGGTCAAACTAGGGTTTGACTTTCCCGGAGTTTCACCCAACCAAATTTATTGATCCAGGTCTCTAAATTTCAGTTTTGATGAGGATAACAATCCTATGCTAGTCTCACTCAAAAATTCCTCTTCTGTAGAAAGCCCTAATTTCCACATCGAAACTGAAAATGCTTGAAATTGAATTTCGCATCGACAGAAAGATGCACCCTTCAATGGAGAGTCATCCTAGCATACTTTTGCTGAAAATATGTGGAGGAAGATCCAAAAAATAGGAATCCCTAGTTCCTGTAGCTGCACAATGTATTCTTCTCAGGTTAGCTCTGATCCCATGTTAGTTTTTCAACATTTAAGCTAGCATTATGATAAGATCTTTTCATTGAGAGAATAACAAGCACAACAATCACATAAGCACATCACAAGAGACAAGAGACACAAAGATTTTAGGAGGGGAAACCATAAATGGAGAAAAACCCTCAACTTCCTCTAAGATAGTATCACCACAAGATGTGATCCCAAAACAGTAAGATGACCTCCCAACACAACAGCATCCTTCTGTCTTCTGTCAGGCCAAAGATTTCCTTCTCCAAAGGTGCGCCACACTTGAGAGAGTAAGTGATGTAATTCACAAGTGATAAATAGAGAGACTCTCACTCTCTATTTATATTCTTCCGTTGAATTGAAGTGCACTCAACCATGTAGGATTAACTTATAATTAATTACTTGATCCTACACCTTAATTAGTGTATAATAACCCAAGTGCCCCTAAACTGTGGGGACTTACCTAATGACTTGATATGACTTGTTTACATTATTAATCCTCCCGATCGGAACATCGGGGCATGACCACATGACTCAAATACATAATAGAAACATCCCGAAATAAACATCGGGTTACAATATATGAAATACATAGAAGAATACATTCTGAAGTTACATATACATCAACAAGTTCTAGCCATTCTTTGGTAGCTATCACATCCCTTGATGTATTTGGTAGCGTCCTTAAAAATGCTCGGACAATAATAACCAGAATGTAATACTTTTTATGCCATCCTCTTATCAGAAAAATTTCCTCCACATGGTCCATCATGGCATGCATGGAGGATGTCCATGATTTCACCCTCCCGCACACATCGTCGAATAATAAGATCTGGACCAATGCAGAAGAGATCATGATCTACCCAAGAAAAAATGGAACTCTAAACTATAATACAACACTTCTCATGAGGGGACAAATGGTTTGGTAATTTCCCAGTTGTTAAATAATTGGCAATATTTGCGAACCAAGGGGTTTGAACAGATACAGCAAATAGATGTTCATTAGAAAAAGTGTCGTCAACCGGTTTAGTACCGTCTTCATGTTGAATACAGGAAAGGAAATATGCTACTATATTTTCTTTACCAGGTCGGTCAATGACGGTAATGTTAAATTCTTGCAATAAAAGAAGTCACCGGGTCACTCTACCATTGGTAATTGGTTTATTCATTAGAAATTTAATGGCAGAGTGATTAGTATGCACAAAAAAATCATAACCTGTAATGTAATGGCGAAATTTATTAATAGAATAAACTACTGCCAAAAATTCTTTTTCAGTAACAGTGTAATTAAGTTCAGTAGGAGTCAAATTATTGCTAATAAAATAAATGGCATAAGGTGCTTGTCCCTCTTTTTGGCCAAGGAATCCTCATATGGCTGTATCAGAGGCATCGATGGATATATGAAAAGGAAGGGACCAATCAGGACCCCTGAGTATTGGTGCCACCGATAGTTTAAATTTTAGAACTTCAAAATAATTTTGACAAGATTCAGTCCACTAGAATTCTACATCCTTTGTAAGCAATTTAAACATTGGTGCAGCTATTTTAGTGAAATTCTCATTAAAGCGTCCGTAATATCCTGCATGACCAAAAAAGATTCTAACCTCTTTTTGAGTTTTCGGAGGGGGAATTCCAACAATGACTTCGATCTTAGCAGGATCTACCTTCATTCCTTGGGAGGAAACAGAGTGTCCTAAAACTATACTTTCTGTCAGTAACATTTTACATTTTTCATGACTAAGGGATAAATTTGTTTCTTGGAATCGGATTAGGACCTTCTTGAGGTTGTCAATATCTTCTTGAAAGGTATTATCATAGGCCGTAAAATCATCCATGTATACCTCCACACAGTCATGTATAATATCAGAAAATATTCCCAAGACTGCTCGCTGAAAAGTGGCAGGTGCATTGCATAGGACAAATGGCAAAAATCGATAAGTGTATGTTCCCCAAGGGCATGTGAAAGTGGTCTTGTCTTGATCTTATAGTGCTATTAAAATCTGGTTGTAACCACTATATCCGTCAAGAAAGGAAAAATATTGTTTACCTGACATGGTATCTAATACTTGATAAATAAAAGGTAAAGAAAAGTAGTCTTTGAGTGTGGCTTTGTTTAGCTCCCTAAAATCAACAAAAATGAACCATTTCCATATGAATTTATTTGGAACTACCACTAAAGGAGAAACCCATTTACTATCAGAGATAGGATAGATGAAACCAACAGTGAGGATTTTTTGTAATTCTTCTTTTACTATATCCTTTAGAGCAGGATTCATCCTCCTCTATGGCTACCTTACAGGTGAAATGTTTGGATCCATATGAATATGGTGAATATAGGTGTCAGGGTGTATACCCTTCATATCGATGTATTCCCATGCAAATGCTCTAGCTTGTTTTTTAAGGACTTTAAGCAGATGTGCTTGTTGGTTTTCACTTAACCCTACATTTATATGCATAAATTTTTCAGGGCCAACCTCACAAGGTATGGTATGTGGTCTTGTATGCTCTTCAATCGTGAAGACACAAGCTATCTCCATAAATATTGAGAGATCGATATTCTCTTGAAACTCATCTCCAAAAATCTGATTGAATTCAACAAAAGACTGAGGAAAATCTGTACAGGTTGTTGAAGAAACAAAATGGTTTAACACATTCTCAGTGGTCTGCTCCTGAAGTTCCCAAGAGAAATCACTAAGGAGGGATAGGTCATCAAAGTCTTCATCCCCGAAAGAAAAATTTAACCACCACAAGTTTTCAGTTATTGGTTGTACTGGGGGGTAGAAAATAAGTCTTTATGTAGACAACCCATTGGAAATCGTCATCTATCCATCCCTACATCCTATAAAAGCATTTGCAGTAGCTAACCATGGTCTTCCCAAGATAATAGGATGCCCTTTAGAAGGATCCTTTTATTCTACGACCATATATTCGACAGGGTATTCCCATGAGGCTACTAATAAGACAATGTCATCCAGGAGTCCATCTGGTTTTACCGTAGTACGGTTTGCTAGTTCTAGAATGGAAGGGGTAGGTTGGAGAAATTGTCCTAACTGTAAAACTTCTAAAAATGTGGTGATCATCCTGTTGATAGCGGATCCTAAATTAATTAATGTATTTTCTATGGCGGTGTTTTTTATAATTACAGTCACTACTAGGGCTCCTGGATTTGAATATTTTGCAATCCGGGACTGATCTGTCATACATTCAAACATCTCTCCTATAACATGAATTGTGAGAGGGTCCTTTTGCTTCTTCCCTGGGAGTTTAATGCATAGATCCTTTATTACCTTGCTGTATATTGGTATGTCCTTGATATCTTGTAATAGAGGAATTTTGACACAGATATTCCTTAATTCATTCAAAATGTTATAATTCAGATGAACTACAAGTTTTTCTTGCATTGGTCTTTCTGGGAATGGAGGATCTCTTTGCTCCTGAATAGTTTCTTGCGGAGGATGGGTGTGTACTTGAACTTTAGGAATGTTCACATCCTCCAAAATGACATCATTCACGGGTTCATTCTGTAGCTAGGGTTTTCACCCTAGCTTGTGCTAATGAGCACCTACTAAGGAATCTGGAATCCTTAGTAGCAGTTCAATGATGTGTATGAATTAAAAGCTATTACTGAAATAAAAATTAAATCTAAACATTCATGAAGCAAGACAGTAGAAAGTAAATAACATAAAACAAAAAGCAGTAAATGGTAAATAATGAACTTTATTGATGTTACCTCCAATGAGGAGGTTGGTGGAGTCCGTTGTGCTGGTCCGATGTCGGGGGCTTCGAGNTTTTTAGTGGGATTTTCAGGGAAATATGGTAGGCAAATGGACAAATGAGCCATGTAGTGGGGTAGATGAGGTAGTTAACCATTTTTGGGTGTTAACACATTCAAATCCTCTTCTTCTTCATTTGATTCATGAATGATGAGTGATGATTTGGGTTTATCATTCACAACTCTTCCAGATCGTAATTGAATCTCATGTACAGGTACAGTCAAAAGAAGGTACGATGGAAGAGTTTGCAACTCAATGCTGTCAAGAGCTTGAGTTCTTTTATTGTTAGGGTTAGGTATCGGTTGTGCAGGTAATAATGTCGGTCGAGGAGGATTTATATTTTGAAAGTGATGAGGTTGTTGTGCAATGAGAGGAACTGGAGGTACAAATCCAGGTGAAATTTGCTAGAAATTTGTTTGATGCTGAGGATAAGGATGGTTAGGTGAAAGGAAAGCATTAGAGGAAATTTCACCTCAAAATGGGCCTGCTAAAAAAAATTAATAAAATAATAAACTAATATTTATTAATTTTGAAGGAAGAAAAGAAAAAAAACTATTTTTTCTGTTTGTATTTTCGACATATCTCCCCATTTTTTTACTCAAATTTTGATTGAGAGAGCTTGTTGGATGTGGAATTAAATTCCGCATCCAATGAGTACCCACTCGGCATACTTTTTATGGACCTCGCTACCACAAAAACAAGAAATACCTGAAAAAATGTGATGACAATGTCATCATCACGTTTTTTCAGGTATTTCTTGTTTCTTGGGTAGTGGGGTCCATCAAAAGTATGTCGAGTGGGTACTTGTTGGATGTGGAATTTAATTCCACATCCAACGAGCTCTGCTGATCGAAATTTGAGTAAAAACACGGGGAGATATATCGAAAATACAAACAAAAAAACTAGTTTTTTTTATGATATCTATCCCCAAATTTATATTAAAAAAATGTTTAAGACCTATACGGTATTTCAAATTTAAAGCAATTTCATTGGCTAACACATGATGACATGGAATTTGAGTTAAAGTTAAAAGGCCCATTTTGAGTTGAAATTTCCTCTAATGGTTGTGACTAAGGATATGGTTTTCCTCTCCACCCTTGTGACCAATATTGTTGTTGTGGAAATTGAGGAGGAGGGTACTGGGGTGGCCAATTCTGCCAACTTGAATTGTTCCATTGTTAAGGTGGTTGATATGGAGAATAATAGAGTGGAGGTTGTGGTGGAAAGTTCTAATATGTTGGTTGGTCTCTAGGTTGCCAAGGAGGCCTCCTAGATGTTTCAGCTACATCCCCACTCTTATAGATGGCTTGCAACCCAGGCAAGAATGGGCAGTTATATGTTGGTTTTTCTTTTGTACATATGTGACATATGAAGATTTTGTTTAATGGAAATTCCCTTCGGGGATGTTTGGTTCTACATCTTGGACAAAAAATACTCATTCATGCTCATTCTTCATCCCACCGTTTCTTGTCTTGTAAAGCAAATAGTTGAGAACCCATTGCTCCTAAGATATCGGTTTTGAAATTATCCAATAGGTTTCCTAACTCTACCCTTATAACTCCACCTGAACTATAAGGCTCTTGAAAGTTTTTCCCAACTTCCCCCCTACTTCTAGAATAATTTCTACACATCTCACTGATTTGTGCAAAGGTTTTCTGAGAAATATCGCCAGCTGCCATGAGATTAAGAATTTCTAACAAGTCCTCGGAGATCCCTTTAAGAAAAAGTGTACGTTTTGCATCTTCTCGGAGGTCACTATATTTTGATTTCAGTAATGTATAAACGAACCTTTCGAGATGATCTTCTAGGCTCTTGTCTTCAAGTTGTTGTATCTTGAATATATCATGTCGAGAGTTCTTAGGTTTGCAATACTATTGATATTTTTGTAAGAATGAGGTTTTCATATCATCCCAAGTCCTGATAGTGAATTCACCTAATCCCATGAAGCATCTCAAGGCGGAATATTTTAGTGTAACAGGAAAGAGTTTTAGTTTATGAGCATCTTGTAGGTAATTATGGCTCCTACAAAGGATATCGAACTTGAACAAAAATGTGTCCGGGTCCTCATTATTTTTTCCATAGAAAGTTCGTAAGGAGGAAGGAGGGATGTTCTTCATAGTTACATCCTGTATAATGTCTAAAATAGGGAACACAAAGGTAGCCTCAGTTCAATTTTCCCCTTCTCCTTCTTCATTTCTAACTTCATCATGATCTTCATTCTCTTCCCGTCTCTCCATATAGGGTGGGTTTTTAATGTAAATATACCTAGGAGGATCCTTCCGAGGTGACAATGGGGAGTCCCAACGTTCTTTTTTGGGAGAGATCTTCCTCTGATCAACCGTATTTTTATTGAATCCTAAAGGGGTAGTAGGTTCTACTATGGATGTTTCAATTTGTGAGATAACTGGATCTACGAAGTTCCAAAGAGAGCTTTTACCTAGGCAGGATCAACAAAGTCAACGAAATTCATATCTCCTACTAGTGAAAAAGTTGTATTATTTGGATTCAAGAGTAGTGGAGGGTTAGAGATTTCTAGTGGCTGATCTTCTTGAATTTCCTTAGAAATAAGGTCCTTAGGACCTCCTACCAAGGTTCCTTCTCCTTCTATGGCTTCCTTGGTAAGATCTCCTGAGAGAGTCTCCTTAGGTTTATGGGTAGAACTACTTCCTATAGGTGTATTTTGATACCTTTCTACTAAGTTAGTGGTCAGGGTATTACGTTCGCTATGAAAGTTAGTAGGAATTTCAATAAATTTTCCTGTCTTAACAAATCTACCCTGAGGATATCTAAGTCTGCTCATGAAAAACTTTAAACTAAAGAAAACCTATGCTACTACTATTGATGGATTTGGGGGTTCCTGTTATAACAAATGCGTAGGATCTTACCTCTCGTCTTACCGTTCCCCCGCCACCAGCCTATTAATAAGCTTCATAAATAATTCTATCTATTCTACCTTACAGAACAACTCCCCGGCAACAACGCCAAAATGTTGGGTGTTATAAAGTCTAGATTAATTCACCTAATATTTAATTATCAAGTGGGAAGGCTTAGAGTTGACACAAAATATATGCGAAGGTAGAGGTATTCCTATGGTGTCGTGGAAATATTTTAACAAACAAAAGATCGAAAGATATTTCAAAATGAAAAATAGAGTCAAACTCCTAAGAATTCAATTATTAAAGTAATTGAACCGGAATAGAATAATAAACTAAATAATTGATAATTTACTTCACAAGCGAATAACTTTAAACTGAAAAATATACTATCAACAACTAATTTTTAAATGGGAAACTAGGATGCAAGGAAGACCTAATTCATAAATAAGTAGAAAACTTAATAAAAAGAAACAAGTAGAAAAATTAATAAAGAGAAACAAGTATAAAACTTAATAGGAATATATTTGAATTTTGCCCTACAAGTCTCTTCCAGTAATCACACAATGAAAAAGGAATAACGTAAAAACATACTAAGGATAACACATATAATACTGGATTTTACATGCAAATGGATAAATCAATCCAAAGGCATGAACACAACACAGTACAACAATAAAAATGAATCAGAAACAAACTCAAGAAACAAAACATAGAATAGCTCAAAACATACTCAAGGTGAAAAGAAATAAGGTAACTTTTAATAAATAACCTAAAACAATGCAAATTTAACTTTAATATAAAATTTTACTATCCTTTAACTATTATAGTCAAAGCATACTTCAAACATTAAAAAAACATAACTTAAAAACAATTTCAAAACACATTAAAAACACTAAAAAGGAAAAGATGGGCTGAATGACAGACTGAACTGTGGGTCTGAAAGGGGTGATTGAATGACAGTTTAAACAGGTTGTCCGAATGACAATTTGCATAGTTAAAATAATAGAAATTAACCTAAATGATCTAATATTCAGCTGAATTCATGCACATGTAGATACAATGCAAAGAGACAATAAGTAAACCTACTTATTAAGGAAATTTAACAGTGAAATAAACTTAAACACATTCATAAAAGAAATCATTTATATTAATAAACAAACTGAAATTCAAATTGCATAAACTTGGAATAGAAAGAAAATAAACAAAACTGAAATTCTATTCTATCTAATTGCAAATACTGACTCCATAAACTGGAAATCAAAGTACTGAAAATAAATTTGAAAGCTAACTGTGCGCTAGTTAACTATTTAACTTTCAGAAATTAAATTGCATTACAGGAAATAAACAAGATAAACATTTATAGTAATTTAATGAAAACAAACTAAACTAGCCATAACAGAAAGAATATAAGAAAATTACACAAAAGAATGAACCTCTGGTTGTGAGGGACCCTCTCATCAATCATAGGTGCTTCTTGGCTAATGCTTACTACAACACAATCATAAACAACAAAGCATACAACTCTATTAAAATGATGGAATAGAGTTACAGAATTATTCTCTTCAAAAATGACTGTCTAACAAATGAATGGATCAACTCTCTAACTCTGCACATGGAGGTGTTTATATACAATGTTTACAGGGATGAGCAAGTCAACCCTTTAGTGGTCGACTGCTCTCTAAATTTAGTCAACCATAATGGTGTCTAACTAATCAAACTCCAACGCACAGGACCATTGATTCTTCAGCGCACATCGGCTCTCTTCATTGCGTGATGTGGCGCACAAGATCCTTCTTCAGCATGAATGGATCTCTTCAATGTACGTGATGTGGCACATAGCTCCTTCTTTAGTGCAGCAGGTGGAGTGGTGTTGGACAGAGGAGAGCACACAAAGGCGAGTCTTCTAGAATGCGGGCTAATTAATCAACCCAACGCGTGGAATGTTGGTGAGGTGTCAATGAAGGAGGCTGCAGGCTGGTGGATCATCTAGAATGCGAGCTTCACTACCCAGATACGTGGACAATAAAGATTTTGCAGACTGTTCCAATGTCTTAATTCCAGAAATCAATTCTCAACAACATGTGGTTGGTTTGGCGAGTTGAACGATGAGATGGAACACGAGATGGATATGCTGTGTGCATATCTAGGATGAAATGCAATGTCTGTTTACTGGTGCGCTACAGACTAAGGTATGGAGTAACAACATTTTAATGCCTAAAAACCTTGCCAATGAGTATTGCACAGCGAGTTGGATGATGAGATGGACATGCTATGCACATGGCTAGCTGAATGCGTGTATGTTGTTAATTCGTCCAAAAAGACTATATAACCTGCAAACAAATGTACATATCAATTAATATATCAAATTTTCTTCAACAACGTTAATTTTAATCAATAAAATCATAAAATGATAATAATAAAAGGATTTTACATAAACCTTAAATACATTCATACCTAGGATGAATAGTGATCTGTGTGACATAAAATATGCAAAAAGATAATAAAACATATGTTTCAATGAGTAATTTAACTTCCAAACATGATGACAAATTTGGGATCAACATTACTCTTGAAGATGGCACTCATTTGCATATGCATTCAATACTTGGGTAATCTGTTTGTCTTCGAGTCCTATTGATTCCATGAGTCTTCTTACTTGTTTGAGTTGTCCAAGAATGCTTCTACCATCAGTTGCATTGGGGGATTGGTATCATTCTCATCAAGTCAATAATGCTAAGTCATGCCATGCACACATTCAACAGAATTTTGGTCATTCATTCACTATCTGCAGTCAGTTTACCTTCTACCATGTTGGTAATCTATGAGTCAGTCTCGTATATCACTATATTGTCCGTTTTTCTCTAAAACATTTGTGATCATGTTTCGTGTTGATGATGGGGGATACATCATGTCCCTCCTTCAATGATTCTATTCCTATAGACTTCAACACATGATCCAGGAATTGGACCTAGAAACCATGTCAAGTACCTTGAGTCCTACATGCCCCAATGATAGGTTTCCTTGCTTTCAACAATAGGTTTCCATCAGTGACCTCTGATTGGAATATTCTACCAAGTGTTTGACTCCAAATCCTTTATTCACACTTGGGAGAATGTACTAAGATACCCAGGGAATCATTGACATCAATGGTGATCTCCCTTACACTTGTTAACGGTATACATCAATGACTTGTAATCAAGTGGTTTCTACCATGTTCGACATTAAGACATTGTAATCACATGGTTAGATTCATATCATTGCAGGTTCAGCTTGAAGACCCTGGGTTAACTTATATCTTTCCTAGCTTGCGATAGATTTTGTTTGTCATATTACACGGATCCACTTCATATTGGTCGTGGTTGTGTTAGCATCTCATCATGGATCTACATTTGTGTCTAGTAGCCATGATTGTCACTCAGCCGGTCTCTACTACCATGGATATGCAATGTATTCGTCAATAATCATATTATGAGTCATGTGGGACTTGAGTCAGTAGTACTCCAACAACTTCCAACCAACATCCTTTCCTTCAATTTCTTCACTTTACAAAGCATTTCACCTATTTCATTCCTCTAGCTTCATGCTTTGGGGGAATTCTGCTACACCAAAATATCGTCATCATGAGCCATGTGTCAAATTTGTGCCTAAATCCCTAAAGTTCCCTTAGCTTAAGTGCATTGATTCTGAGGTTGTCCCTAGCCTTTTACCTCCTCTAAGTAGGCTGGTGCTCCTTCCCTCTAGTCAGGGTGCATTGGGCCCTAGCTGACACACTTTTAACCTTGACAGGGTGTGCCAACGACACACTTAGACTTCTTGCAAGGTGCTCCGGAGCTACTATGGCGCTTTGTCTCTTCATGCAAGGTGCGCCAGGGGTGATTGGAGTGGATAATTCAAAGCTTCAAGGTCTGGGAAACCAGATATTATGGGTTCGTTCCCTAGTATGGTCACCAAATTTATTAGAGGATAAATCTAATCAAGTGAATTCAAGAAAGATATCCCTAGTCCATGTGGATCTAGAAAAAGTAAGTACATAATACAATGTACTTTCCTAGATCAATATAGATGCAAGTTAAACAAATAGATTACTTACCCGAGGTCTACAAATCCTTTTCCTCTTTGTTGATCCAAGATCAAGAACTTTTGTAATCACATGGTTATATTCGTATAATTGCGGGTTCAGCTTGAAGACCCCAGGTTAACGGATATATTTCCTAGGTTGAGATGGATTTTGTTTGAGCCATATTACATGGATCCACTTTGTATTGGTCATGGATATGTTATCATCTCATCATGGATCTACATTTGTGTCTAGTAGCCATGATTATGTCCAGTCTGTCATGTCCCCATGCCTCCGACCGGTGAAGAGGACGTGACTACAAGCTTCGAACGGGCCTGGGCTAAGAGCCCCATGAACATGTACAGGCATAAAATTTGTTAAAACAGAATGCTTAAACATACACACAAGAACATTTATCATGCATAGATGCAACATCTATCAGGCATAGCGGAAACATCATACATTTAAGCAAGAATTTGTTTAACATGTTCATCATTTTCATATCATTGACAGTAAATATAGTTGCGTAAGTAGAAATGGACAAGAGCACTTATCTTATGATGAACTTGATCCGCAACTAGCTACGTCACTGCAACATTCCACCCAACCATAGGCCAGCGTGCTCCTTAATCTCTCAGCAATGATGCCACCCACGAGCTGGGCATGATTCTCCAAGGAATAAGGGAACTAGTAGGCTTACACATAGCCAGGGATAGACTAAAAACATCCAAGCCAACACAGTTGGGTTTATCAGGCCATCAAGGAGTGGGAAAGGCTCAATGCTAAGCTGGTGGATTCATTACAGAGCCAAGAACACCTACACCAGAACTAGCCTGAGCTCTAAGACACCCAAACACACCCAACACAAGGAATTAGTCCCTTCTCTGCTACACAGTCCCTCAGGCCCTGCATTCCCTTCTAGTGCTATTCAGGGGTGATGGAGAAGAAGGCCAGCCCTCTAGTTCTATCTGTGTGGTTTCTAGCTACCAGGTTTATCAAGCAAACTAAGCCCCCATCCCTGCTCCCATTACAGTCCAAAGACCAACCATTTCACTTAGGCAATTAATTTAGTTGTCATAGCTTAAACAGGGAAAGCCAAATCCTAAATCATTCTTGGACCTATCGTGGCCAAAACGATTCCCAACGAATTATAACAGTCCCCCAAACGTACCATAGACACAACTCACGACATGGGAAAGCAATAGTCCCAAAAGAGGGACGTATCAGCATACATTACCAGTAATGTGGGGAACAGTAGCCCATTTTGGGCAATGAAGTCACCAGAAGAAATTACACAGACCACCCCGGGAATGAATTTACAGTCTTCTGACCTGTGCATGAGGAAAAACAATGTAGAGCCCACAAATCAACCTGTGAGGAAAGGATCTGTCCACACCATCCACAAATCCCCAGAAGAAAACCATGTGGGTAAAACCCAGGAAATTCCTGTGCGCGAGAATGAGCAAGAATCCCACTTCGGCGTGAGGATGAACAGTCAAAAAAGAAGGTGCGAAAATCAGAAGTGCATGAGTGTTTTTAGCACAGTCGTGGGGAGAGTGGTAAAATCGCCTGCGTGAGTGATGGCTGTCGTTTTTCCCCAGCCATAGTGAATTCAACCATGGTGGAGTGTGCATGTGGGTGAGGACTGACAGTCCTGCCACCCCACTCCCCAAAGATCATAACTGCCTCAACCACCAGCAGCCTTTCTTAATGAAAGTGGTTGGAATAAGACAAGGGAAGAAGACACATGGGTTTTTCTCTCATTGGCCAAGGTTTGAAAAATCCTCCCCACATCCTTATCCTTGTGAAAATCATGCCCCTTTCTCATTTTAGTTGCCGCGATCGTAGTTGGTCGGGTTCATTTAATTAATTATGATGCATATTTACATGATGACAACATAATATATGCCGCATGCCCCGATATACCATCGGTGACAATTTAAATCCAAAACATAGCATAACTGATCAATGGCAGGGCCTTGGCTTTTAGCTCCACACCTTGATCATTTACAATTTATACATCATATACATCTAATGTAACGGGGTCAAAACCGGGACATTACATAGTCAGTCTCTACTACCATGGATCTGCAATGTATTGGTCGACAACCATGTTATGAGTCATGTGGGGCTTGATTCAGTAGTACTGCAGTAACTTCCAACCAACATCCTTGGCTTCTATTTATTCACTTTACAAAGCATTTCACCTATCACATCCCTCTAGCTTCATGTTTTGGGGGGCATTTTGTTACACCAAATTCTCGTCATCATGATCCATGCGTCAACTTTGTGCCTAAATCCCTAAATTTTCCTTAGCTAAAGTGCATTGAGTTTGAGGTTGTCCCTAGCCTTTTACCTTCTCTAAGTAGGTTGGTGCTCCTTCCCTTCAGTCAGGGTGTGCTAGGACTTAACTGGCACACTTTTTAACCTTAACAAGGTGTTCCAATGGCACACTCATCCTTCTTACAAGGTGCGCCATCCCTACACTGGAACTTTGTCTCTTCATGCAGGGTGCGCCAGGGGTTATTACAGTGGATAATTCGAAGCTTCGAGGCCCTTCTCAAAGTTAGATGAGGTGGAGGGTCATCCATAACTTCTAGGTGAGGTGGCCTTCAGTTCCCTAACCTAATGGAACAATCCCTTAGGCCTCTCCTCTTAATATTCAACCTACTCTATCCCTTTAGCGTTATAAATTTGAAGCTTTTGTCCATGAGGAGGGGGGAAGGACTATAATACTCTTATGATGGTGGAATTTCTTAGGTGATCCATACTCATCCTTTGGGAGGGAAACCATATTTATTTGGAGGCTTGTCTTGGATTGTTGGATGGAATGTTGCAACGCCGAGGCTTAGGTTGTGACGTTCTTTTTCTATGTAATTCTATGTATCTCCTATTATTACAGTAATACAAAATTTTTCCATAAATATTGTTGTGTTGATCATGTTTAGAGATTTATTCCTTAACTGTTAGCTTAGATCAAATCATATCTAGACATGCTTGTACTATTTGCTTGTTTCCATTTTCTCTACAAGGTTTTGCATCTTGAGATCGGAAAGTTGTAGAGCTTGGATCAACAAAGAGGAAAAGGATTTGGAGACCTTGGGTAAGTAATCTATCTGTTTAAATTGCATCTCTATTGATCTAGGAAAGTAGATTGTATTATGTACTTATTTTTCCTAGATCCACTTGGACTAGGGAGATCTTGCTTGAATCCACTTGAGTATATTTATTTGCTAACAATGAGTTGATTGCACTAACCCAAAAACTTTGAAACTATACAATAGTTCTTCTCAAAATTCAAATCCCTTATCATGTAGTGCAAGCAGTGCGGGATTGAAAAAAAAGGACGAGCAATTGGTGCTCTCAATTATGAGCAAAGTTGGCCTAGAATTCTTAGTGTTCGTATCCACCTTTCACTCTGAGAGACTTACAACTCCGAATTGGCGAATTCTATCACTTGATGCCTTCACAAAATCTCTTATTTAGGAACAAGAAAATATGATATAGACGGGAGCCCTCAGATCCTCCACAAATAAAACTCTCTTGGATGGGGAGACAAAGAATGCAAAAGAAAGAAGGAAACATAAAGGAAAGGATAAGAGGAACACTGAATTCAAACCAAGGGAAGAGTTTGATCCATGAGATGAAGCCTCAGGCTCTAATAAGGAAAAACATCAGAGGTTTTACAAGGGAAAGTGATCCTACTGTAATAAAGGAAACCATATGGAGAAAGGTTGTATGAAGAAGACCATAGATCATATGTCAATACTCCTTGAACAACACAATATTTCCCTCCATGAAGGTGTAAGGAAGGCTGACTCTTGAGACAAAACTGAAGATCATGAGAGATGACATGCAATGAATGCTGGATTTTCAAAATTGTATTCCTTCCTCATTGATTTAGGAGCCTCCAATCACATGGTTGCATCCAAAGAATCATTCTCTTCATTAAAACTTACTAATGGTCCAAGTATTCACATGGGAGATGAAACTCAAATCCAATCTTAAGGGAAGGGTTCAATCAAATTAGAGCATGGAGTGTTCAAGAATGTCCTCTATGTGCCCTCCTTAGAAACAAATTTGTTGTATGTATATCCGAAACGAGTTGTATTTGATCCTGACTTAGTGGAGATCACATATATCTCAACTATGAAGATGATATCTAAAGGTGTTTCAAACCATGCCTCCAAGGCATATGAATTCTCATAGTTTATTCCATATTCAGATCAATTTCAGATGCCATTTGAAAGGGAACGTAAATTCATCCTACCTAAACCTTTTGCATATGATAATGTTTCCATTAATGTTTTAGAATCAGAAACCGAAGAAGAGGAACAAGTTGAATAATTTTTTGGAAATGAAGATGAAGTTCAATCAGATCCAGATCTAGATCCAGATCCAGTCCCTACTCCCAATCCTAGGCCTAAATGGGCTCATAATGTTATTGAGGATGTTGGGAACATGACTGGAGAGTCATATGATAAGAGGAGAATAAGATCTCAATTACAAAAATAGAGCCTTGCACTATGTCAAGCAAACCCACTTCTCCCAGAGAGGTGCTACAAACTCCCAGAGAAATGCTACCTGAAGGTAAGGTCTGATCAAAAGTTCTGCTCACTATAGAAAAATGAGACATTGGATCATGTTACTTTTCCTCTAGAAAGAAGAGACAAAAGCAACTTTCTACATGACAAATTCAACGAAAAAATATACACGAAAAGGCCCAATGAGTACACTGATTCTTTCTTAACATGCAAGCTAGGGAATCCATTGTATGGGATTATGCAAGGCCTCAAGGCATGGAATCCCAAGTTCATTTCTTCCATATTGTCAAAGAGGTTTGAAATATGCAAGTTTGGTTGCAAAATTATAAACATTTATTCTCCTGTCTTTCATCATATTGGAAGAAGGTGGAGAGGTTCACATGCACTATACCAGGGAACTAGTGCACACAAGGACTATCACACTGCATTACCGATCCATAAAGATGCAGATTGCATAATGTTTTCACAAGTTTTTTTACTCAGGAAGAAATTTTCTCTTGGTGTGAAAGCTTGACCTTGGTTCCATTGTTCATTTTAAGGGTGGGGGTGGTGTTTCCCATGAGGTTTTACCCATTTCCTTGGTTTGTTAAGCAATCATTTTTTTCATCTAGATTGTTGGGTGAAAGTTTTTGCTGAGAATCTATTGGAGCAGTAATACATCCTTAGTACATATTTTTTACCTTAGGCTAACTTTACTTGCCTTGATGTAATGATATCCTATTGTTTAAGACTTAGGAGAGCTGATTCAGTAATACAACTGGTTATTTTGGCATGTTCACACCTACAACAATGACCTAGATGGTCAACCCAACACATGTGCACCTAATTTAATGTCTTTGGGCACTACCTCCTTGATTTGTGGGGCCTTGGTTTTACTAAGTGCATTAGTGGTGTATTTGGTCTGTTTTAGCTCTCCCAGGAGCATTTATTGCCACCTAGAGCATCCCACTCACCTCTATTCTCTCACCCACACTTTCCTAGGACCCATTAATAACCCGTCAGACTTCACATGAGGTTTTGTGATTGTTTGGGCTTAGTTGGAGCTCCTTTGGTCCACCTAGGGGGATTGGGGTCATTTCTAACCATGACACTTGTACTTTCCCAATTGACTGCCATAGCCACTCGAATGTTTTCCAATGTATTATAAATGTGTAACATAACATCTATAGGAGGTATGATAATAATATGATGAAAAATTAGCACTATTCACATGTGTTATTCCATGTATTTTCTGTCTCTTTTTTTATTCTCTTGCACATTTTGTCAAACACTTCATGTGTGAACATTGTTCTAGCTGCTAGATCTAATTAAGAAGTAAATTATTACATTGTATCAGAGCTAGTTGGAGCTACAAAAAAATACTGTAAGGTTTGAGTTGTTGTTTAGGGCATATTTCTAGAAAACTTGAGTGTTTGCTTGCAGGTTTAAAAACATTTTTGTCACAGGTTGTGCAAGAAGGATGGAGAAAACTTGAGGTCTGCTTACTCCATTCAATTATTTTGAGTGGAAGGATGAGATGGTCATTCAGTTGAGGTCTAAGGGCTTCTAATGGGTCACCATGGGAACTGAGAACGAGCCAAATTATGCTGTGGAGAAAGCTAAGTATTTTAATAGGATTGATGAGGCCTTTGGTCTGCTCTGCCTCAACACTTCAAGAGAAATTATCTTTCACATAGAAAGTCCTGGCACATCGAATGAAGTTTGGGTCAAGTTTGAGTCACTATTCGGGAAGACAGATGAAATGAGAGGCCATCATCTTGAGAATGGGCTAATCTCAATGAGCCCAGCTCACTACGAGACCATTGAATGTTTATTCACCAAGTTTAAAGTGTCAGTGCTTCAGCTAAGACAATGTGGAATAGAGAAGAAATATTATCATCTTATATTGTCCATCCTTTCTAAGTTGGGGCTGGAGTATTCTGTATATGTTTTGACATTTCACTAGTAGAAAATGAGAAATTAATGACTAAAAAATGACTAAAATCAGGATATAAACGACTATTTTTGAGTCGGTGACTAATAGTAGCAAATTACCACTATCTTATAGCTAGTCGTATTTCACTAGTCATTAATAGCTTGACTTAGTAGTCACTGATTTAGTCATTGATTTAGTCATTGATTTGGTCATTGATAGACAATGATTTAGTCATTGATAGACAATGCTTTAGTCATTGTTTTAGTCATTGATAGTTAATGATTTAGTCATTTATTTAGTCACGGATTTAGTCATTGATTTAGTCACTGAGTTAATCATTGATTTAGTCGCTGATTTAGTCACTGATTGCAATCATTAATGACAAAATATACGACTAAATAAACTACTAGATGTTAACATATTAATGACTAAGCTAAATACGACTAAGATACAAGAAATTAGCTACTAATTGTCGTATATATGTGAATTTAGTCGTTTTTGTAGTCACAAATTTATGATAGGGCACGGAGGAATCGAACCACCAACCTCCTGCCTATAATTAGGCAGGCACTCTACCATTGAGCTAGAACCCTTTAAGAAGTTGTTATTGCTTGACAATGATGATATTCAAACAAATTTATGATAGATATCAATCTACAAACTACATAATTATTACTATTACAACTTACCAGTAACTAGTATTTATGAAAGTAGTCATTTACGCAGTGGAGAATTGTAAATAAGAAGGAGATGCGTTGGATGATTTTGAAAATCTCGACGTTTCGATCCCTACTATGGGAAGGGTAAGTAAGCTGCCGTGTCCCCATTACACCAATCACAGCAGGCATGCCTCGCTCCAAAGAAAACTGCACATGGGCTTCTTGTGAATCCCTTGGTGCAAATGACATGGTCAAAACATTTCTCTTCAAAATTTATGCACCCCACACTACTACATTTCGACCAAAAATCCGACCGCCGTATTGTCAGATTTTTGACACTTCCCTGTCGCATTTACGACACTATGATTTTTTTTAAGCGTCGGTGGATTTCCGTCGGTTCTCCGACATATTTCCAATCCGTCGGTTAAGAGACACCTCAGTTTACCGTCGGTTAAATGTAAATCATTGGTTATCCAACATCTAATTCATAATAAAATTTAAATGTAAGCGTCAGTTAAGCGACTGTGGAGAAAACGTAAGCGTCGGTTAAGCGACAGCATGGCCGTCGAAGAAAGCGACGGTATTGATTTTTTTTTTTTAAATCACCTACAGGCCTTCGCTTAACCGATGGCTATAAAACGTAAGCATCAGTTAAGTGATAGCAGAGTCGTTGCTTAAGTGACGGTATTGAATTTAAAAAAAAAAAATCACCTACAGGCCGTTGCTTAACCGACGACTATAAGTGTTTTTTTTTTAAAATCACCTGCTTCCCAACATATCAAAACTTTATTATTTATATATGTATGTTTATTGCAGGTAAATAGTATGCAGTAAAATGAAATTTCATTTGGCAATATTCACACATTATAAAGGATGAGTTAGAATACATGGCAAATTATATCATTGTAACCAAAAAGAAAAACTTATCTACAGAAGTGATAGACACTGCTAACCAGATAAACTAAGAGGTCATTTCTGAATCAACTTCAAGCGTTCACCCACTATAATGTGGTGTCTAATTAATCATAATAAGGGGGCATAAGCTAAAGTAAAATCCATTCCTACCAAAATACAATTGTGTTAAAGCTCTCTACCTTGTTCCTAAAGAACATTCCTTAGCTTGGACATTTTCATTTGCGAATGGGGGTATGGCAACATTGTCACCCTTGTTTGCAATTTTATAGGTACCATTCTCCCTTGCATTTGAGCCCTTACCACCACCAATATCTGAATAAAAGAAGTCCACAAACTTATTAAAATATGTTTTTAAACAATATACAGTATATGCATCGATGCCTTGTTCTTTCCCGAATGTTTTGCTAGTCACACTCTCTGCCTTGTATACATATTACATATGTCATTTCTAGTTAAGCATTTTCTGTGATATACATGTAGTCTTTGCAATAAAAAAAATTATTTCATGTCATTTCCCTAGAACCTTGGGCAAGAAAAAAATAGATAGCATGTTTTAAAGTACTGCATTTTAAATAAATAACATGGGCACACAATAAGAAGCTACAACTTCTAAAATCTGGACAAATAAATTTAAATCAAAGTCCTGTGTATTGGTTTATTATAACAGCCATGATTTTATTCAATGGTACTTTCACTATAAAAGAGCTGTCTGTGGAAAAATCATACCTTGTAAAATAGGACGATAGCTTGCTCTAACAGATCCATGACCCATTAAAGATCCCCCCCTTCCACCTCGACCTTGAATTCCATATCTGGGTCTGAATTCCATAGAGTTTTGAATGCTCGTGTTCTGTACAAATAGAATGCATTATGAAGCATCATATCTTTGAATGTAAAAGTGCATTAACCAAAATCATCACAAGCAAAACTATGATGAGACTTCCCTCTTAATATTAATGCAAATACAGCATAGCAAATCTATCCAACATACTAGACCAGAAAAGAGCAAAAATAGAATTCCTAACCCTATAAAGACATTTGCATTCATTAAATTACCACAATAATTACCCCCAAATAAATGATAACGGCTTCAAAATATGTTATTTCATATAACAAACAAACAAAGGCATAGGAATTTTGTTGGGCTCTTAATGGTAAGTTACAAGAACAACACATGCCATGAAACCAGCCTAAATTCTATCACCAGCAGGTTGGCTCCATATACAAGTGGGAGTGGACAAAAACAAGCACTACATAGTTTTTGACACAATAGGAAGCCCCTTGTTTGTGAATTTTTTGCAGAAGGTATCCAACTTGCCAGTCTTCCAAAAAATGAAAGTGAAGGGATGGGATAAAAGTGTTTCCACAAAATGAAAATGAAGGGAAGGCATAAAAGTGTAGCCATGGGTACAGATATAGTCCTAATATTTCATGTCAAGGGATGTTTGAGGGAGACAGAAAAGGAATACAAATGAACCATATAAAAAATGCCAGCATTATCTTGTAACACTTCTTCGAAAATCCATATATTGTGTCTAGGTTATGTCGTATAAAATTCATGTAATGGTCACTCTACAATCTTGTGCTGTATATCACAGGAAGCATCACATATCTGTTGGCATCATCCAAGTTCTCTTTGCCCAACAGTAAAAGGTTTTCTCTTGAGAATCAGTATTGCAAGAGGAGGTACAGAATGGCTGGTTGAGAAAATGATGCATGTAAGAAACAGGCTAATGAGATAAGAGACAAAGGTCACAAAATAATGTGATGATAAACAATGAAGTTTGAGCAGCACAAAAAGGATGACAGAACACATACCAGATATTGTATTTCAATAAATAATGGCATTGTTACTTTTTCAAGGAGAAATAGTAACACTCAACGGATGGGCTGTAATGCTCTGTCCTGTGAAGAATATGCAGTCAAAATTTTAGTGAACAAACCAGCTGAAACTAGTGTTTCTTCCTGTGTTTCGAAGCTGTGAAGATAGGTGAGCAAGGCTGAGGAATTTGTTGTCAATATTGCAAGAGAGAAGGAATGTTGCATTAAGTTAATTTCTGTGAATATATTCCTTTCCTGGGCCTGAGTCACAGCAACAAAGGTGCACAGGGTTTCAAGGTCGATGTACATGCAAAGGATAGAAGCACTTGTTATGTTGTTCATAAACAACATGTGCAAAACACTTCTTATATATGGATAGAATCTAGAGTATATTGCAAAAGAAGGGGGCACATTGGCTAGTGTAGCATGCAAAAGGAGCGCAGTCAAAACATAAACCTTGTCTTTTACCCATATTTAAACAAGCCATGCAAAAGTTGAGTTTAAGTTCTAGTTTTAGGTTCTTAGCACTTAAAACTTCAGTTAGTGTTGAGTTAGCAGCCAATTTCAATGGGAATTTAACACTTTCAGTTAGCAGCCACCAGATCTATAATGATACTGAGAATTTAGTTTTTTTGTGGGGAAGCAAGTTTACTTATTTCTGTTGACAGCAGCAGTGTTCAATATCGACCTATCCAAAATAGGAAAATCATGCATAAAGGTCTTCAATAGGACCTATGTGCACAGCACACAATATTTAAATTTAAATTTAATATTTAGATATCCATTGACAGAAAATGGCCAATGGGACTGGCAAAAAGTACATGAATCCAATTTTATAGGAGAAAAGTATAGGCCTGCCTGCGGCAGCATACTGAATCACATTAAAAATAAAAACCAGGAAAAATGACTCTGGAACCAACTTTTCAGTAGGATCAACAATGATAATTAAACAAAATAGTGACTCAATATGCCACAATGAATAACTTGCCTTTTCTTCTAGTAGGAAACTTACAAGGATGCATTTTCTAACTGTTTTGGTGGAAAATCTTTGAAAAGCATGGCAACTGCAACAAGATATCTGCTGCTAGTCCTTGTCATGCTTTCTTCTGGGAATGAAAGAATGATAGGCTATAGCCAAATAGACAATAGGACACAAAGAAATGTGAATTTACCTACTATGCTCTATTACAATTAACCTCCAATTCATGATCTGATCATGTTGGAACCAGTTATTAACTGCCTTCCATAAGCTATCAGTGGAGTCCTGTGCAATGGCCAATAAAAAGTAACACAATGTCACCACATCATGTTTGTGCTGCTGGATTCTTTGGTTGTGGAAACAACAGCTGAGCAAAGAGGAGTTCATTCCATGTATCAGGCACTCCTGGAAGACACCAATGCAGACAATCCTGAGAACCACCTTTTGATCTGAGAATGTATTTGGATATATGTGACTCATCCCTCAACTCTGAAACCCCAGTGATATCTAAACATTCAGCCCTTGTGCCCCGCATAGCACTCTCAACAGCTAGATCTCTAATATATGGTTCAATATAAGCAAAGTCTAATATAAGCAGTACATAATCATTTTAAGCCCCTGTTCTTTTACATATTTGGATTTAATTTATTTGTCCCTTCTCTTTTACATATTGTCCTCCTTTTGCATATATTTTGTGTAATATAAGAAGTGTTCTTTCCAAAAAAAATCTTATCAAATATACTTTAATCTTATGTTTTGTTTTATTTAGAGAATGTGCCCTTACACAGCTTGCATGTATGGATCTTATTATGCCTAATAATTATAGTTCCTGCAAAACGTGTGCATGTCTTTTATCAAGATTTCAACATTGCATGCACCATGTCTTCTCAAATAATTTCCTAAGTTATATATTGACTGCAAAGATGCTCAAATAATTTGCAAGATACTTATAACAGCTCTACTTTTGGGCTTTTCAAGCAATTAGACAAATGCAGGGCTCAATTACTCCATGGAGTTTCTTTCAAAATAGGATGCAAAGAAAAAATTTCTCATGATAGAATGTGATACCTAAAGTGAAAGGCAAGCCTAGAAAGAGAATAATCTTGTAGATATGATGGAATATGTGTTGCAAACTTGAAATTAGTTAGCATTTCAGCTTTTCTTCAGCATCCCTACTGCTTGTGTTCTTCATTTTCTTTTCATTGCTAGATTCTTAGGAGCTGGATTCAAAACAAATGCAATTCACATTCACACAATCTTTCGAGCTTTCATGTTACATGATAAAAAAGCACATAGATGAAGGTTACAAATGGAGATGTAGTGGACAGTCAGTAAATATCAAATGCATAACAGTTTTTGAACTCATCTCAAATTGGGTCCACTATATTTTGGTTGATGCACAACAAATTAGCTCCATGTGTGCTTCTCTATCTCTAGGACTGTGGGAAAAATATCTGTCACATGACCTAAATTGCACGACATAGCATTTTATAGATTTAGGGCCAGCATGGCTTCAATGAGATCAAAGATAGTTGAAGATAGCTTCAAACAGAAAGAACATTACAAATTCCAATAACATCAACTTTTTGCACAAAAAAAAAGTGACATAAGAAGCCCATTTTCAGTGCTGTACAAACTTTACTACAGATCAGTTGAAGACTCTAAGGTTGTACTTATACCTAAAACAAATAAAGCCTATGACTACTCTTAAACAAAAGTTTCTAAAAGGTATTTGAAAATTAAAAAAAATCCTACAACAAATAAAGCCTACTAATTTTTTTATTATTAACCTTTCAGCTGTTAACAGGTGTGATGGAATGCTCACCTTTTTGGGGTTTGGTCTGTTAGATCATTCACTTTAGGAGTCTCACTAGTGTCCCTTGCATCATCTTTCACTTAATTTTCATGGAGCATTCATTTTGGAGACTCATTTTATGCCTTACATGATGGAACGTCCACCTTTTGAGGGTTTGTAGCACACCTTTTTGATGGGTAATAGTTGGACATTTTGGAGCATTGTTGCACATCATCACATGCTTATGATATGGAGCATTCCACCATTTGGAGGTGCCTTTTTGATGTGTGATGATTAGTTGGATCTAGCGTTCACTCTAGAGGAGATCTACATGTCATCTCTTGCCATATTTGGAGGAGCGTCCATCCCTTGGAGGCCTTATCTATGGGGGAATTCACTTTGGAGAGGATCCACTTATCATTTATGCCATTTAGGAGATAGCATCCAGCTTTGGAGGACTCTTTGCACACTTTTTGAGGATTTATTGGAGGGAGTTCAAAATTGGAGTATCTCTTCCGCACTTGGCATGCTTTCTTTGGCTTAGTGTTCACTCTTGAAGGTGATCTATGCACATTTTGAGGTCATTTGGTCTATGAGGAGACCTACGCTGTGATCTAGGATTCCTTCATCAGTCATTGGACCACTTTTCTTTGGGAGCACTACTTTTGAAACTATGTTTGGGAGTAGTGCAAAGAGGAACACATGCTAGTTTGAGTTGTAACAAGAGTAATGCAAAGAGGAACAACATTCAAGGAGAAATTATCGCTCTCTTTCATTCTTCCACTTTGTTGTAAGACCTAGGCCATTACAATTTCAAAAAATGTAAACTCTTGTAAGCTTAGACATCTGAAGCATGTGACTGTCCTGTTAAAAAATTGAAGCCATAAAGTATGGTTCATCCATCCATTGTAATAGCCCTCATTGATATCCATAATGATCTATCAGTAGATATGTTTCTTCTAAAGTGGATTAAAGAGCATTTTTATAGGATATTTTTGTAAGAAAATCAAATCAAATCCAATTATATTGATGTCTACAAATGACCAAACTAGGTCAATGGGACTGGAAAGTAAAACCTGCCAAAATGAGCAATAGGAGAGTGCATAAGTCATCACCAAAGAATAGTAAAGAGAAACTCAAGCTAAAATAATAAGAAGAAAACCCCACATATCATAAGGATCCGGCTATAAATACAGTCTCAAAGTAGAAGATTCTAGAGAATTCAAAGGATTCTAGAAAACTTTAAAGTTTCTTATATAATCCAAAGTTATTCACTGGGTATTGACATATGGCATAAACATCAGCAGCAGTTACCAGAGAGGACAATGAGAAACTACTATGTCAAACACCTTCACTAGAGAAATAGCCTAAGCAAAACTGAAGAAACTAACTAGACTCTACATGGTTCTCCTTCATTCTTCCAACAACTCTGACTAAACTGCAATCATCTTCAAGGTATGAAATGCACATAAAACCAAGTTGAAATGTACTTTATCCCACTTCATGAAAGGACAAGCATACCTTCCACATCAGCATTTGATGCTTCTGCACTCAGCTGTTGAATAATACGAGGTACCACATCTGCCCTTGTCACCCCTCCTGCAGCATCCAGGTCAGCAGCAGCATCCCAATTAGGTGTGGGTATTCCACCACCAGCACTTAAACCCTGAGAAGCATTATCTGACAAAATCTTGGCTGAGTAGTAGTATATATAGCGCAAAACACTCCTGTCTTCACATTGTTGATGAAGTTGCATATTTACAGATGTAACACCCATCATAAGAGTAGAAGTATATAAATGACATGTCTATTATAAGAATTTTACTATCCAAATGAACATCTAGCATCACATTTTTATGCATATGACATTAGAAATTGTTTAGAAGAAAAGCTCAAAATCACTACATTATCCTCTCTGCTAATTAAAAAGCTAAAAACATTATCACTTGAAATATGGTAAAAAATGCAAGGCAATTTCAAGTCACATAGCATATACAAATTGGAAACAAAAAGTCAATTAAGCTTGTGGGATTTACATATTACAAGCAAAGGTTCAGGAATATGCAGACAGATAAATAGTGAACAGTTACATACCATCAGTAGATATGGAGCCAATGAAGGATCAACTGAATTATACATAGCAAGTTTGGGAAATACTTGATGTACTAGCTGCTTTTGGGAGCTTTTCTATAAAATTATTGCAAGAATGTTAAATACAGCCAATAAAAACTAAAAGGCCAAGAATAGATTACAGATCAAAAGCACAAAGAGAAGGGAAACTGTAAACACTAACCTGATCAGCTGCTGCAGCAAGTTCATGAATACTCCTTGCAAGTTGGGAATAAGATAAAGGCTGCAAATCATAGTGTGCAACTGATTTTAGACATGATTCATCAAATTCAACTGGTTTCTAATCCAGAAAAATTATTTCCCAGTACCCAAATCAGAATGTTCATGTCAATTGTATTAAACTAAGAGATAATAGCCTGTACATCACATAATCTTATATTGCTTGTCCAAATGATGGTGAAATTTGTATCTTGCATGTACCTGGAGAATGAAGAACATACCAATATTGATCATCTGTGCTAATAGTATCTATCTCCATTGTGATTCATATCTAAAAAGTTACTTTCTGTGAACTGAATTGATTGCATAATTAAATTTTAAAATTTTCTAGGATACTGCATGTAGATACAAGCAGAAACCCTCTTTTACAGGACAGGGGATTTGGTCAGAAATGAAGTTAGAACAGATCAACTTGGAAAGAACTTATGCAAAATGACCTTAGAATTGCGTCTGGGTAATCCTGAAGAAACTAGAGAAATTAAAAATTCCTTCGGACAATTGGAAAGGTGTAGAAGGACAGGAAGACACCTCCAACAAAATAATAACAGTTAGCACCAAGTAAAAGGATGCTGAAGGATAAGGAGTCAAGCCAACTGAGCTGGTTATGCTGGAATCAGGTCAGTACCTCAATTCCATGGCAATTCATATGAGAAAGGGCACTTGTTTAGGGTATGAAAGGGCACCTGATTTCCACATGACATATTTCTTACATCTATCTTGATAATGTGCAACTTGATTTTCTATTGACATTTTGGCTTAGAGTATTCCCACTTCCTTGCGAGGAAATCTTACCACCTTTCAGCACTTTTAGCCCTGAAAAGATACCACTACCTATGTGGTTTCAGCAGATTGTGCAGTCAATGCCCTTGATGAGGATGGTTACACTCCTCTGATGCTTGCTGCAAGGGAGGGCCATGCAGATGCTTGTAAAATCCTACTTCTCAGAGGATCTGACTGTTGTCTAGTAAATCATAGAGGTGAGACGTCTTTGGCACTTGCTAGGAGAAATAACCTGTCAAGAGTTGTTGAAGGTGTCATATTGGATCATCTTGCATGGAATATGGTTTTTTCCGGTGAACAACTCTGCAAGCACACTAGGCAAGGTAAAGGTGGTCCTCATATGAAGATGGTTTGAATGCTTAAATCGGGATTGCTAACATGGGGCAAATCTAGCAGAAGAAATGTTATTTGCAAAGAAGCAGGGGTGGGACCAAGTGTTACATTTCGCAAAAATCGTTACAAAGGTGATGCAGATAAACCAACGATATTTAGAATTGTCACTGTTAAGGGAAGAGAGGTTCATTTCGAAGCTGGAAGTGCCGCAAATGTAGAGCTTTGGGTACGTGGAATCAATCTGATTGCCAAAGAAATGACTACTTTGAATGGAAATGCAGTCAGGAAATGAAATTCTATAGGGAGGTAAATGTGGTCTTTGTTTCTTCATTTGGAATCAAACTCATCCAGTCTATAAATGAAAATCCATGGTGGAAATTGACTAAAAATGGTTGCTTTCTGATGCCATCCTCACATGAACGACATGATACTGATTCTCAACCATACAGAAGATTTAACAGGTTTAAATGAGTACTGTAAATGTAGAGTCCTGGCCTTACTTTGAATTAAGATTGCATATGCAGCCTAGCATTTTCAACTACCAATGCAGTTAAATATGGAGGTCTCTTTTATCTTTACAATTCTGTATCCTCACATTCTAGACAGCATGACAGGTGCTCAGAATGCTATCATTTAGAGTGTAATGTAAAAACAACATGAAGATAGATAGGCCGATAGATACATTAAGTTGTCCAAACCTCTAGAACTGTTTAACTGTCTATTGTGTGTTACGTGGTCAATTTTGGAGTTAACTGCAGAACCTCTGAAATGACCTTTTAGACATCTTGAAAAATGTATGGGTTGCAACTTCTATTAGGTAGCACTGAAAATGCCTATACAGGATCAAACATTTTCAACACCTTTTGGCTTTGCAATGAGCGGGTTACCTTCAACTTTAACCTTAGGTACCAACACAGGAAATTCTCCTCAAAGTATAGTTTCTGATGGAACTGTGATGTCTCAGAGCAGCATTTTAAGGCCTTCCACACCTGCTAATTTTACAGCAAGCACTAGTGTGCCATCCACTACTTCTCAAGGGATTGGTGCTTCTGGGTCTGTCCTTCAAAATGGTGAGTATGGGTCAACCAGGAACAACCCTTTAAATCGACAGTAGATCCATCCATTTTGAAAACAGGTTCATAATCATTGTCAAAAGCTACCACATTTGGAAATGTTAATGATGAGAAGTGAATTACAAGTAACTGGGGTATTGGTTATGTGGTAGGCTGTTTAACTACAATGCTAACATCAAAGGACAGATGCAGTTTTGAATTGAGAGGATTCTCTCTTGCAAGTTGCAACAGATACCTCTAGCCAGGCTACTAGTGTTTTATTTCTGCTAGATAGTGTCCTGTTAGAGTCCCCAGAATGCTGTTATCCTTTTAGTAAAATTCTTCAAGAGTTCCTCCATTGATTGCAAACTGAGGGCAATGTGTTAAGAGACAAAATGTTATTGCTTGGGAAAACTATAAAAGGTCTTATTCTCTAATTCATACTAATTTTCCTATTTAAGCTACAGCTTAGTAGCTGCTTGCTTGTACTGTTCCATGCAAATTTTTAACAAATTCTCCAAATGAATGCAACAATGGAGCTGATGCCTAGTTTGTTTACAGATCTGTGGTGATGGTATATTTAAGCTCTGCCTTTGTCTAGTGGCCTGCTAATCAGTTGTGGAACAGTGGATCTGACTTGTCCAGCCTATGACCTTGAACATTCGTCACACGTACTTTGTTTGGGGCATTCTGCCAGTTATAAAAGATGTGTTTTTTCATGCATTGTAAAATGATCTAAACTCGAGAACTAAACAGAATGATCATGAGATATTTTCTCTTCCCTTCCAGCAGGTAGTATTCAAAGTTCAAAATATTGTGAGTGGCTGCAGTGTTACCCATCCAACTAGGCATGCAAACAGAGGTTGGGTTATAATAACGATAAATGTGGAAAGCAGGCTCATCTGAGGCGTCAAGCTCAACTGTTAGGAGATTATTTTCTGCTAGTGGCATCTTCTGGCTTCCATGATATATATATGTTATCTTGTAAGTTCTTTCTGCAGATGATATTGATTTTTTTTTGTGCTCCTCTATACATGGCATGCCTATTGGATTGTTCCATTTCAAGAACCAGCTTCTATTCGGCAGTAATGTTCTTACTGCAAGAGGATTCTATGCTAACAATACCATGTTTGTACCAAGAAATCCATGTGCAAAACTTGCACCAATATGGGTATTTTCCAATGGGATTTTCCTTGTTGTCATGTTTAAAAAGTGAAGTTTACAGCATTACAATTGCAATTGGATATTGTGTAGGATACTGCAAAACATCTCTGGTCAATTCTTTCCAGGTGAAAAGGAGTGTTATGTGTTATTCCTTGATGTAATTCAACATTTTGACATCCATATATGGACCTGTAGACAAGACAAATTTAGAATGCAACTAGGAACAAGCCTATTTCCCACCCATCTTCAACTATGAATAACAAAGAATACTAGTCATTTACATTCTCAATCTTTTCATTTATAGGAAAAATCTGCACAGTTCAATCACATATCTCATACAAATGATTAAAGTGGGCCTTGTAAGAATCAAACACAGATTGCAGAGTTAAAAAAAGAAGCCCCCAAGTCTAACCTTGTAAATTTTGTGGTAAAAGACCTCAAGTAGTCGCAGCTCTGCATTTGGGTTGGATAGCTCTACCTTCAAGAACAGAAAAAGAGAAGTGTATTACTAAATGCAATCAACAAAATTTCCATTACTCGATGTAATTTGGTTGTAGAAATATTTGGCCCATAACATTAAAAGGATCTACATTAAATTTGGTTGAGAGTCAAACTATTTTCACCTCGTCTTTCATTGCATGGTGAAATGTAACCTTTAAAGATTTCAATCCTTGCAGCTCTGAAAGTGGTATATCCAGTACTTCATAATACAAGATATTAGAAATCTGCCCAAAAACCACATTAAGATCTTAACAGTGAGATAAAGTGAAGAAAGATATGAGCCACTAAAACTAGTGAACACCACAAAGTTTGACTCAATGTCGAATTTCCGATTTTTAGTTTTTACTCAACATTCCAACATCAACGTTTTGAAAAAAATACAAAATGAAATTTCTTCTTAATTTTCCATTATTTCCAACACGCTCAACTCACCTCAAATCAAAAAAAAATTATAGAAGCGATTTCTTTATTTTAGTTAAATTATGTTGTTGAACTTGTGTCCTCTATTATTCAAACTATAAAGTTTGGCCAAATTGTCAATTTTTTTGTTCATCTCTCATGACTATACTTGACCACCATAAACGATACAAAATCCCTACATCATAATAAGCTAAGTATTAGACAAATTTCACCCACTTTCTGACAATTTTTCCAACCAAAATCCAGCAGAAATTGTTGGAATTGCAATTTAGGTTGTTTGAATTGCATAATCAAGGTGCCAAGGGTAATTGAAATGTGTTGAATCTATTTCTGCAATCAAAATTGCAATTCCAAACAATGAAAATTGCAATTTCAACAAAAATCACATCGCTCAATTCCAACAAAAATTACCAAAAAATGCAAATTGACAATAAGCTTATGACAAAGTCTCCCACAACAATAACAATAAGTACGTCTGTATAATTTTCCTTTTCATAATCAATGTTGATCATTCTTTAACATCATATGAGTCCAACTTCCTTTCAATGCACATCCTAAAACCCTAACCACTCCATGACTTTGCTATGCACATCCTAAAACCCTAACCACTCCATGAGTTTGCTTTGCATAGTAAGGGATCAAATTCTATCTTGAAGTTTTCATCTTAAACTCTAAACTCAGTTTTCATCTAAAATCTCTTAAACTCTAAACTCTAGTAGAACAAGTGCAACATTCTAATCCAACATGCGATTTTGAAAGAACCTAGGTTCTCTCGAGAAAATGTCTTCATCTCGAGGTAAATGCTACCATGACCCCCAAGTAAATTATTATGAAGATCATTCTTGTCCTCAAAACTCTATATAAATGACAAAAAATACCTTTGCTTTTATCTAGATGTGAGCACTCTCTGGGCCACATCTTCCTAGGTTGATGTGGTCCATTTTGCCATCACCCGTCTATGGGAAATTGAACAGACCATTCAACTTCCTCATCGATATTTGGGCATGCAAAGTAATGCATCTATCTTGAATTTATTCAACTTTTAGCCTCAAGATTGTGAAATCAACTGTGATTGAAACTCCTCCCAGAAACTATCCCAGGCTTTCTAGTAATGATATTTATGATATTTGTTGCACTCTAATATTCTGGGAGCTCTCGAAAGGAAAAGAATTCTTGCACTATTCATATAAGAACTTATAATGTTATGTTCCTTCTGCAATAGCCCTAATGCAGCCTGCTACTTTTTAACTTGATCTTGAGAAGTTTCCTTTCTCCCACAAATTCAAAGTATGCTAATCCTCATCACCTTCCCTCTCTAATGACATGTGCCAGACCTCTGTCTTCAGTGAAACTTCATCTTCAATGGCTGCATTTAGTTTTTCAGCTATACTTGAGTAGCTTGTTGATCCAGTTAAGGAAAGAATTAAGTTTGCATTACAAAAATGGTTTGGTTTATTTACACTTCTGATGATTAATAAC
>LPNX010487877.1:476777-500427 GCA_001517045.1 Pseudotsuga menziesii | reverse complement strand
ATCAAAATTGCTCATATTTAGTAGTAAATCACTTGGAAAACCTGTGGTGACTAAAATTTTTAGTCACCTAGTAGCTAATTCCTCATTTTGTACTAGTGTTTCACTCTAGCAAACTGACAACTAGAAATTGTAAGATGCATGCGATAGCAGATTTCATGGAGTCTTTGACTTAGGAGTAGAATAAGGTCATATAAATGGGTACCATCATCAAATCCAAGAATCAAGCTCTTGCTGCTGGTGTATCAAATCAATCCTAGAGCAAGAAGAAATATTTGAAGCAAAATGAGAAAGAAAAGAAGGAATCAAGTTCAGAAAGCTCTAGTTCTACTGATGGTAGGTCGAGATCCAGGAGGAGGAGAAAAAAGAGAGAAAGACCCACATGTGATTATTGCAGAGGTTCACATCTTGAGAAATATTTCTTCAAAAAGAATATGGACATCATGACCAAGCTCCTTGAGGAGAACCATAATCCTCTTCCAGAATTTTCTAAAAGATGGGAGTGCAAGCAAGGAAATGGTAAGGCTGAGCATGCCTTGGGTGCATGGGTAAAATCCAATTCTGTTTTCTCTATTTCTGAGAGCTCTATTTCCAATTCACATTTTGATATATCAGAACCTGAAACCTCCATCTCTTCCTTGAAACAATTCCCAGTCAGTTCATCAAAGCTTCCTCCCAAAACTAATCATTTTTCACTAGATTTTGATGTGCCTTTTGAAATATCTTTCCATTTCTGACTCTAAATATGATATACAGGCTGATATATATCCTATGATATTCATTGAATCATTTCCCCAACCATCTCATGACCAAAATACCCATCAACCCTCAAGTTAACTAGTTGGAAATTCAGAAAATTGCCTAGTTTCCAGTGCAATGTCTCTTGTATATGTTGCTGTTATGTCTTGTATGCCTTTCATTGGTTGGAAAACCATCTCATTTTCCTTCATGGGACTTTTTTTCCATATTTCTAGACTTTCCTTCTCCACCCATGGTTCGAATGTCAAGTCTCCAGACCTTCCAGGTTCGCTCAATTGCAATTGTGATCTAGTTGCTCACTCTTCTCTTCCTATGGATCCAGTCGCTCATGGAGACACCATACCTCTGATATTTTCTGCTATGTATGACATATATTCTGATATTTTATAGCCTCATGATATTTTTTACAGATTTGTGAAGGTGATTCATCAAATTTGGAGAAATATTCATGGTTTTATTCATGATACAACAACTACACATAATGCAGATTTTGATGAATCTTTTGATGTTATTTGGGAAAGAGTTTGCAGAGATATATTTTCCATGGATGATTATGTTATTATATTAGAGTATGCTTGCATAAGTATACATTCTTATGATTCCCCTCCATCATCAAATGATGACCATCAAAGGGCCTCTCCACATGATATTTGTTTAAAACACTTTGATGCATTGATGCATGATCTTGGCATCCACAATAGCTTCACCAAGTCCATCACCAAGAATTTTTTCTTTCAGCTCATTCAAGTGAAGAAGAGGACATGCTGAAGACATTTTTGATCTCTTCCATATCCATTTTTTGAGGGGAGTTTTTGTCCCATGAGGTTTTTCTCCTTACCTCGGTTACATGGATTAATAATTCTTTTTTTGTAAAATGTGACTTGTGCCTTAGCTGCCAAGGCCTTAATAAATATTGTGGACTAAATTGTACTAAGTCTGGATTAAGGGGGGTGTTGGAGTGGCAATACATCCTTAGTACATAGTTTTTACCTTAGGCTAACTTTACTTGCCTTCATGCAATGATATAGTATGGTTTAAGACTTAGGAGAGTTGATTCAACAATATAACTGGTTATTTTGGCATGTTCACACCTACAACAACACCCTAGTTGGTCAACCCATCATGTGTGCACCTCATTTAATTTCTTGGGACACTACTTCCTTGATTTGTGGGGCCCTGGTTTGACTAAGTGCGCTAATGGTGTATCTGGTTTGTTTTAGCTCTCCCAGAAGCATTTATTGCCACCTAGAGCACCCCACTCACCTCAATTATCTCACCCACACTTTCCTAGGACCCATTAATGTCGTAGTACACTTCACATGAGGTTTTATGAGATTTTTGGCTTAGTTGGAGCTCCTTTGGTCCACCTAGGGGGGATTGGAGTCAATTCTCACCATGACACTTGTACTTTCCCAATTGACTGCCAGAGCCACTCGAATTTTGTCCAAGGTATTATAAATGTGTAACATAACATCTATAGGAGATATGATAATAATATGATCAGAAATTAGCACCATTCACATGTGTTATTCCATGTATTTTCTGTCTTTTTGTTGATTCTCTTGCACATTTTGTCAAACAATTTCATGTTTGAACATTGTTTTAGCTCCTAGATCTAATTAACAAGTAAATTATTACATAATTTGCAGTAACTGTTAATGGCATCTTGTGGAGAGTTCGCGGTAGGTAATGGTTCATTATCTACGTTTTGAGCCATCCTTGGCTCACCTTCAGAACATTATCGATGCTTGAGATGATCTTCAAATATCCACTTCATATAAATATAGAATAGTCATAAGTAGTGGACACTTAGGTTTTTTAGGTTTTGATTTTTTATAAAAGATTATAAATTTATTTATTAAAATCTTAATTGTAAAATTTGTAAATATTTTCAAAATGTTTAATTAATATTTAATAGTTTTTCTAATAATGTTATTTAATAATAATTTATCAACCTATTTTTGTTTTACTAAAATTTTATTTTATTTTATGTTATAATATTTTATTATTTTGTCATTTTATAATTTGTTTAAAGCATCTTAATATTAAGGTTTATGTTTACTATATAAATTTAGGTTATGTTTTTGTTTAATTAAAAATTTTAATGTATATGTTTTATTTAATCTTTTAGTTCAGGCTAGCTTATATAGGTTATATCAATAATCTTAACTTAATATTATTAATGTTATTCTAGGTTATGTTTTGTTTACTAAATTAATTTATGCTATGTTTTGTTTCTTAAGGTTTTAATTTATAAGTTAATTTTAATGAGCGTTGTTTAATTTTTTAGTTTTTAGCTTTTTAGGTTTTATTAATTTAGGTATTAATTAGTTTGGTGTTTGTTGGCTTAATTTAGTGAGGTTACAAAGCCACGACCTGCTGATGGTCAGGCCATCACCCCTATTTAAACAATTGGGGTGTTTTACGATTTCGATAGCCTCCCTAATTCTTCTTAAGGACCAATTATCAACCCGAGCAAGAAATTTCATGTCTTCTATCCTGATTGGGTGTTTTCTGCCATGAGAGTGTTGGGCCAAAGCAAATTTCTGCATTCTATCTAGCTAGATGTCAGTGCAGTGTTCTTTAACCATGGTTCAAACGGATCTCCCTGTTTCACTGAGGCCTTCCTGTATTCACAAAGAATCATGTAAACACCCTTTCTTTAGGGAAGGATTAATGGGGACTTTAACTGATTTCATGATCTTTCTGATGTTGTTAAGGGCCGAGAACATAGAGTCAATAAATTTCTTCTTCAAGTGTTTTGCAATATTGTCTGTTAGACCTTGAATGTATGGAAGAAAAGCCTTGTGTTCCCCAACCTTCTTTTCTTTGAGGTGATTGGGTTTTCTAGTTTTGGAAAAAGCTCTCCTGATTTGATCTGAGTCATTCCCATTAATTAGGAAGACATTATGTAAGTGTTCTTTTTCAAATTCTATGTGCTCTTTATCCGAAATCCCAATGGCCCTGGTGATCAATGTGTTAATGACTCCCATTTTTTGTTATGGATGATGGTGAGAGAAAGCATGGAGATGTTTCTCATTGCGGGTTTTCTTTCTGTAAACCTTATGAGATACACCCCTGTCTTTCTTTCTAATAATTAGTGTATCAAGAAAAGGAAGGAAATTACTCTCCTCCTTCTCCATTGTAAATTTAATGGAGTCAGATTGTTTGTTAAGGTGATCCACAAATTTGACCAGATCCTCTCTACCATGTGCCCAAATTATGAATGTGTCATCCACATACCTATACCACTAAGGTTTTGAATGTGTCCTAGAGAGATATTTTTGTTCAACATTTTCCATAAAGAGGCTGGCTATAATCGATGAGAGGGGAGATCCCATGGCGACACCACAAGTTTGTTCGTAAAGCTCTCCTTGAAAGATGAAAAAGGTGGATCTAAGACATAAGCGTACTAACCCAGCTGTTTCCTAGTTACTAAGGTTATTACTGACTTTGATTGCCTCATCTATGGGAATCATTGTGAAGAGGGATACGACGTCCAGGCTCAGGAGTAGCTCATTCTCATCCATATGCTGGTCTTTAATTTTCTCAATGAAGAATGAGGAGTCTTTGATAAAGGAGCTTGTGCTCTCTACTAGAGGCTTTAATTTGTTTGTAAGGAATTTGGCAAGCATGTAGGTAGGGGAGCCTACGGTATCTACTATGGGTCAAAGAGGAATACCCGGTTTGTGGTTCTTGGGGAGTCCATATATCCTCGGAATCAAAAGATCAGAATTAAGGATTTTTTTCTTTATTACATCATCTATGTATGATCTCTTTATGGTCTCCGCAACTTATTTTTTGATGTGACAGAGAGGATTTTTACTAATTTTTTTATAGCAGCCACTTAGATCCAAATAGGCTTTCATCTTTGCCACATAGTCTTCTTTATTGAGGATAACTGTAGCTCCTCCTTTATCTGCCTTCAATATGACAATTTGATCATTTTTCTGAGTTCGTTGCGGGCCCTGTATTCTTCATTGGTAATGTTGGGTTTGGGTGGTTTATCTCTCCTTAAGGTAAGAGCACAGTTTTGATGCACCTCTTCAGGTTCATTTTCTGGAAGGTGTTTAATGCTTTCTTCTATGTTGCAAATGATATATTTAGCCTAATCTTTTTGGGATCAATCAAAAAATTGAGACCTTTCTCAAGAAGTGTTCGGGAAGATGGATTAAGCTCTGTGTTAGAAAGGTTGACAACAAGCTGATTAGGGTCTCTCGACCTAGTTTTGGATGTAGTGTGTTGATGTGTGAGTTTGCTTGTAAGTGGATTTATTAGTTTCAACGATGTTTGTTGTTGGTGATTGTGGTGATGCATAGCAAGGTCGCGATAAGGATGCTGGTTATCATGTTGGTGGTGATGCACTAGCTGGTCACAATCAAGAGGAGGACGCTAGTTATCATGTCGGTTATTATGTTGATTCCCTAGATGGTCTCCATTAGGAGGAGGATCAGGCTGGGCACCTTCATTAACGTGATGTATGGAATTTTGTTGGGCGATTGGATGGGCGTGATATGGTTGAGCGATTGGCTAGGAAATTGGCTGGGCGCGATCTAGCTGGGCGATTGGCTCTGGCTGGGCATGATATGGTTGGGTGATGCTAGGAAGAAGCGTATGATGGCCACTCTTCCCTCTTTGATTTTTTCAGTGTTGTGGATCATCCAAATATTGTTATTTGTTGAATTCTGGTTCTAGTGTATCATCCCTAGGCTTATTCTCAGTCTATTGATTGATATTTGGGATGTTTTGGTTGTTCTGTTGTCCTACTAGTTTGGCAATTTTGTTTTTATGTTTAGTAGTGGTCTTATAAAATGTTGTGTTGCCTCTATAAAATGAGTAGCCATCCCAATAATCCCAAATATTTCTGTCAAGTGCATTTGATAACCAGAGGTGAAGCTCTATGAGTTCGCAATCTAGTTCATATAAGGAAAAATGCAGACCTCTGATCTGGTCACGAACCAGCATCAAAATCATTTTGTTGAAAATATGATTATTATGATTACTTCTTAGGACGTGTGAAACCCAAGCAAATCTGGGAATAATTTGATTGTCTCTGCATAGAGAAGATTCGGATATCCATGTTTCACCGATGTAGGCCTTCTCGCATTCACATGAAATCATGTAAACACCCTTTTTAAGGGAAGGGCCAATGGGGTATTTAATAGATTTCAGGAGCTTTTTGATGTTGTTAAGGGGCGAGAACATGGAGTCGATACTTTTCGTCTTCAAGTGTTTCACAATATTGTATGTTACACCTTGAATGCATGGAAGAAAATCCTTGTGTTCCCTCACCTTCTTTTCTTTGAGGTGTTTTGGTTTTCCACTTTTGGAAAAGCTCTCTTTATTTGATCCGAGTCATACCCATTACTTAGAAAACATTATGTAAGTTTTCTTTCTTCAGCTTCTATGTGCTCTATATATAAAATACTAATGGCCTTGGTGATCAATGTGTTCATGAATCCCATTTTTTGTTGTGGATGATGGTGAGAGAGAGCGTGGATATATTGCTCAGTGTGGGTTTTCTCTATGTAAACCTTATGAAGTACACCTCCATCTTACTTTATGATAATTAGTGAAGTTTGGTCATAGTTTCCAGGGCCCAGGTTGTCTAAGTTAGGATCAAGGGGGGTGTTAGGATTAATTTAATCCTCTCTTGACCACCATAGTCTAATTGTCTTTTCCTAGCTTTGGATGTTATTGCCACCTCACTAGTGACATGGGGGACTCATTTTGGGACCACATAACTCTTGATGCACCAGTTTGCATGAGTTTAGGAGCTCCAGAGACAAATCCCTATAATTTAGGAACCCACATTGAGTGCCACCAACAGTCACCAATAGTTGACCCTAGTCGATGTTCAGTTATGTTAAGTTATCCATCGATTCCCATTGGTTAATTCATCTTCAGTTAGTCTAGCGCTACTTTGCATGATTTAATATAGGTTGGGAGCATTTTCTCACCTACCTTGATTAGTTAATTTGGTGTGAACTAGTTCAGTTGTATGTAGTTTCATTAGTGAGTCTCTAGTGGTGATTTTCCCACATTAATTTAGCACTTGAGTCAGTCCAAGTTGGTGAATTTGAATCCTACCCAAGGCATTCGAGTTCTTCCTATTGTATCACCATTGTATTATAGAGAGGTTAATGATAATTCATGTAATGATATGGTGACCAATTTTGTCTCTTGGTTGTTCAATTTTCACCATGAATGTTTGATCAGTTTTAACTGAATTGCTTCTCTTTCCTACAAACTTCTTTCACATTGAATTCATTCAGTCCCAAGGATCCTAAGATTTTCTAAATTAAACATCTGCTTTTTGTAATTGATACCTATCAGGACCTATAGAATTTGAGAGCTACCAGGATCAGTGGTAATTAAAAGTTACCAGGCTTTGTGAAATTAGAGCTACCAGGCTCTAAGAGCTTTCAGGTTCTAGGGAGTAACTTTCCCTACACTATTTGGTGGCACTTGAAGAGAAAGGTTCAACTTGCTAAATTTGATTTCTAGGCAAGGGGGTGGAAACTTGCAAGTTACTTGAATTTGAAATTTTCCTAAGGACATGTGGAGTGAGGCTTCTTATTACCCAATATCACTATTTATCTCAAGATTAGTCTTGTTCTTTACCTTGGGATTAGATTTCATTAATCTATTCTTTTAAAATTTTAAGTGGCACGTACATGTTTTGTATTAAATTATTTTTGTGGAAAGGCAAATAAAGGTTTTAGAATATGAGGAATAAATACTTCTCCATAGCTGTTTTATATATGTTAAACAAGTTTTAATACATTAAACCTGAAATTTTGGGTATAAGTAAAAATACAGTAAAACCATGAGTTGTAAACGCTAATGGAGTATTGAGAATCTTTTAAGTAGGACCTAATACTCTACAAGTTGGCTATCTGGGAAGACTCGGGTTTACTAATATACATATACCAACAATACCCCTAGCTCACCGGCCCTTTCTGCAACAGACCGCAAAACGGCCTGAAGTCTCACTCGAAGTGATCTTATGGGTTGGCCGAAGACTCAGGTGTCCTCAACCAGGTTCTGTAGCATCTTGGGGTATCGCGGTTTCTCTTAGCCAGAGAGATCTCTCTGCAGTGCACGGTTCTCTCTTACTCGCGGGTTCTGATAGGGGAAGGACTCGTATCACATCGCAGCGACTCGGGAGGTGCGTAACTCTCCCTCCTGCTTAACCCACGTTCTGCGATATGTCACACTGCAGCTCCTTTGATGGTGCAATATTGCCTATTGCCAAAGTGATATCTTCTATAGTACGACCTACTGCGACCCTCACGGTCCAAGGGCTATCTCACTGGGTGAAATGACTTGGATAACTTTCAACAACATAGTAACCACTCTGACTTGAACTTCCACAGTTCAACACAATCTACCTCAACTATACTTCACTGGCCGAATAAGTATACTGGGAACACTTTAACAGAATGAATTATTACTGTGTGAAACAAGCACTGATAAACTCATATGCAGATGCTTGATACATGTAAATCCACCTTTAACCTTCAATAATGCTGTAACTAAATGAGGAAATACAGACATTTACTAACTGGTATACACCATTCATGTAACAGATAATAGATATCAACTAAGTAAAGCACAATCATATGAAATAATCACAAAACACATTGGTTTTACGTGGTTCACTTCCAGGGTAGAAGCTACGTCCATAGAACAGTGTTTATTATATCTTGAGAGAGTACACAGTTCTGCTGCAACCTATTGTGCAGCTAGAGATCTTCTAGGTAACTCTGCAGTCACTGCCAGGAGCCCTTCTCTCCTAGATCTCTTCTCTTTCTCTATATTTCCTTCTTACAATATTCTCTCTCTCTCTCTCTCTCTGTCAATCCCTGCGGATTGTTACATACATAGTCCTGGAATCGGCTACTGGTTACAATAAGGTAAATATGAACTGAATAGCAGAACCAGAGTTTGATTCTATTACAATACAAAATAACTGTGAGCTAACAGACTACTGGACTCTCAGACTGGCTAACTATCTGAATAGCTACAGGTTATCCGACTAGCTAACCTTTTACAATATAGTTTACATCCCTTTATAGGTGGCTTGAAGGTCTCGCCATTACAACACTGTGGGCCTGTCCCAACAGTAACCCAAAAACACTAACTATGACAGTCGGTCAATATATACTCGAACTGCTACTTTTCGTCACACTACAACTCTCTGCAGTCTTCCACGCTTCCCGACGCTGATCATGGGTACTGGGCACCGCTTCCTTCTCTGTCCTTCATCTTCAATACCTCGGCCTCGTTGCCCCTTTTTCCTTTATGAGGGTAGCTGAGCCCTCCTGTCTTCACCACTACCTTGAATTCATTGGGTGAGCTCTCTCTTCTCAGCCGTTTCCTTGAATGCAGTGGGTGAGCTCTCTCTTCTCGACCGCTCAGGTACTGTCATCTTCTTTGACTTCTCTGCCCCGATAGTCATACTTTTTGGCTCTGATCTGCAGCTAGAAACATGCTACGATGTCATATCTTTACCTTCTCTCTTATATATTTGCCAAAACTGTCTATCCACCAAAATGGTAGCTTCTCCTGTAGCTGCGGGATCCTACTCCAACAGTCCCCTAACACTTACTTGTGGCTCGTCCTCGAGCCATTAACAGCGGGCTTCTCCTATTGTACTTTCTCCTTGGCTTCCTGCGAAGTCTTTGTAAGTTTCTGTCGAAGTCCTGTGACTTCTTTCTCCATAGTTTCGACACACTCTTGTGCTAATTTAAGCATAGCTTGACTAATAATGGAGTCTTTTGTTGCATCAATTTCATTTCTGGTGGTAGTGAACTCCCTAACCTTCTTCTCAACCACCTCGAATAGCTCTGTGATTTGTTCCTGATATGGTTGAAGCAGGTTATTGATTTGTATCTCCTTTTCTCTCAACCGCTGCGCTTCTTGTTGTAAGCGGTTCATCTCTGTCGCCTTTCTCATCTTCGTAAGAGCTCCTAAACTCTTGATTTATTCCTTCATTGCTGCTGTGGCATTCTCTATTTGCTGGAGTTCTACTCTCTCAGGATGCTCATCTAACTCTGACCATGTGTTCTTCGCATCAGCTAGCACTGACTGTGCATCGTCTATGCGATATTTCATCTATGCGAAAGTGAGTCTAAAGGCCTCTACTCTCGCTTCCTTGTCTACCTGGGGGGTGCCTAGTGCTCAAGCCTCAAGCTCAGCAATCCGTGCTTTATGGTCTTCTTCCATCTTGGTTACTGTTTCTTCCAGAGCCTTTGCTCTGTCTGTAACTCTTCTTACCTTCTGCGTGAGAGGCAAGGAAAACTCAATGTTACATTGGGGTAACTCCAATGCGATGCTCTGTAGGAACTGATTGAGATCTTGTTCTCTTTCTTCATATGTTCTTAACTCCTCCACCTTTGTCTAAAAACTTGTGGTGAGTGCTACATTCTTTTGTTTCAATTGTGTGTTTTGTTTATAAGTTGCGAGCTCTCTATCTTTGAGCTCTGCGCTTAGCTGCTGCTGGATCATCTGTAATTGATCAACGTGAAACTCTACGAGGTTGACCTTGACAGGTTTCCTAATCTGTATTTGTACATCCATCATTGAAGCAGGGAATTGGATGCTCCCTGGTGGTATCAAGACTATATTGATGCGATCCTTTGCCAAGATTTCCTCGCGGGAAATCGACTGTGTTGAACTTTCTCCTGTGGGCATCTTGATTAATTGAGTGTGGATCGTGGCAGTCTTCTCGGTTATTGTTTTTAACTCTGCAAGATTCTGAGCTATCGCCCCCTATAGCTTTCCCTGCGAATCCTGCATCGCTTGAAATGTGTCATTCATTTCGTCCTTTAGTCTTGCTGCAATTTGTTCATAGTCATCATCTGTCAATGCAGTCTTCAAAGGTAGTTTTGTGGCTTTTTGCTTTTTCTTCTTTGTTGGTGAATCTAGTGGCGCCTCCTCTGGGTCTTTCCTCTTTTCTCCCGGTAGTGGCACTTCTACTGTATCTTGCATCTGGGACCCCACTTTGTCTTTACCTTTGTCCGATGGGTCTGTCTGCGTGGTACCTGATGGTAGTGCTGTGGTATCCTCTAATGCTTGTTTCCACTCGTCGTCAAATTCTTTGATGACGTCTTCAACATCCTGCACTGTCATCCTGAACCAACCATTAGCCCAATTGTCCCTTTTAGAACTTTTTGGCCTCAGGTATATTCTATGGCTTTCTGCCATAAAATCAAGCCGGTTATCATATATGTCCACAGTCTCCGTGATGATCTGCGGCGTCTCTTGGATGATTCTCTTCAAAAGTTTATAGTATTCATAGAATAATATGATATTGTTCTTTTTCTTGGCTGGGTTGCTGCTCTCCCATAAGTTGGTATAGCACGCGCCTCTGGGCTCGCCACTTGCTAGCTATCGAAACTGGGTATGGGGCAACTCCTTCCACCCAACGAATGCACATAGTATAAGCAACCACGAGAAATGGAATGGGTGGTTTGCCTCATCCTGGACTGTCAAACAATCTTGCTGAAAAACATTTAACAAAAATAAACACCAATTGAACTGTTCGCCTTCTGCAACTTGTATGGAAAGGTGAATTACTGATCCTGTGACTTCCTTTGGGCGAACCTTGGTTAACAGTCTACCTGCAAGCAGACTGGCTGTAAATCTGAGTGTATCGTCTGTTAAGCTTGCGATGTCATAAGCTTGTCCTCCTCTCTGTAGCTTATACTTGGTAACTAGGGCTGGTGGTAGCTTGGAATCCTTGGTCTTTCGTGTTATATGTGTCTTAGGGTCCTTACCAGTCTTGGACAGCCTGGTGATGCAGTGTACCAGGTCGACGTTTAGGTCAACCTTGTTACCTAGCCAGAGGTAACCTCCATGTACACAAGAAATTAGGACACACACCACGACATTAACCTCTTCACCTCGTCCAAAATGTGGTATTCTCAACAAATTGAGCAAGCCTGAGCGCTCAAGAGTCTGTACATGTTCCATAGGAACATATTCATCTGCACCTGTCCTTGGGTTCTTCTGAATCGTAAGATACTGATTTGGCCGAAACTGAGGATATGTCTTACTGTCTCCAAGGTTATAATATATAAATTTGACATTAGGGGCATATCTTAATAGATCTCCATCTTCCTTTACTTGAGAATCTATTGGTGGTATGAGAACATGAAACTTAGCACTCTTGGGAATGTTTACCTCTGGTGCGCCTTCAACTCGTGGCACAATATAGTCTGGTGTGCTATGAAATTCTTCCTCCGGCTTTGGACTGGATTCTTCTACTATCTGAGATTGGCTCCTCATCCTTGGTAGCTGTCTGAACTATGATGAACTTGGTTTCATAGCCTTGGGTGGTGTCGTCATAGTGGACACAAGGCCTCCACGCTCGAATCGTGTCAAAATTTCTTCTAAAGGTTCCTCCTTGGACAGAACCCACTCGGCGCAATACTTTGGATTGGTAATGGCTGCAAAATAGGAAAATCACAGCACTCTGTAACAAAATTAGATCTGTACAGGGAAAACTTAACAACTTACTCCATAGCTCTTGGATCTTGCAAAAGTAACCGTCCTGAATGAATGATCTCTGCTTTTATGCTGAAGTCTATAATCCCGGACGCAACGGTCATCTAGGATGAACCCGTCGGTGGTATTAATTGCATGGAAGATACCACACCCATCATCCCGATCCTTATTAAATGCTAAAATCTGATCAAATTTCCCTCGAAACTTGTGTGTAGGCACCGGTCTTGTCGAAGATTTACTAGATCTGGAAAATTTATGATGTTGTTGCCAAATATACGGTAAGGTATACCGGTCATTTCTTCATTAACTTCCTGTCAGAAGGTGAATTGACTGGCCCTCTGTGTTTTTTCGAAAGCGTCTATATGTCATGGGGAATCATTGCCTTACCACGATGTCACACCGCATCACCTGTGCAAAACAAACTTAACAATTTTTTTTTTTTTTTTAACAAAAAAACTCTCCTCATGCGAATGATTTTTACCTACTGGTGTAGACTAACTACCGGTGCAATGCCTCCTTTCAACTACAATGGACATCTGCACTCTCATATCTGTCTGAGTTAAGGCTGGGATATGGAGTGGCTAGCATTGTAAAGCTTAAGCCTACTGCCATTAATGAAAGTGGGAAGAAGCTCCCCATTCAGTTTGCTGACCTAAACAACACCTCCATCTGTAACTTGCTGAATCTGGTATGGCCCCAACCAATGCGTCTTGAATTTTTTTGGAAACTTCACAAAATTAGTCACAGAGGAGGACTAGGTTTCCTATCTGAAATATCTTATTCTTTACATGCCTGTCATGCCAAGATTTCTCTCGTGCCTTCTGCACTTTCTGATGGAATCCTGCGATGAACCTGTCTTCCTCCAAGGCAAGCAGCTGCGCTAGCCTTTCATTCGTCGTATCTGTGTCTATGATCTTGGTGATCTGAGCAATTCTTAGACTGGGAATAATATATTCCATAGGCATAACAGCCTCTTGTCCATACACCAAGCTAAAAGGTGTATGTCCTGTAAGTTTCTTGCATGTCGTCCTATAAGCCCATAACACAGCATTAACCTTGAGGTCCCAATCATTTCTTTGGCTGTTGCAGATCTTAGTAAGAGCATTTTCTAAAATCTTGTTAAAGTCCTCCACCATATCATTCGCTTTTGGGTGGTAGGGAGTGCTCTTATGGTGCTGTATCTAGAATTCCTCTGTCAAGGCCTCAATAGTGTGGTTCAAGAAATGGGTGCCTTGATCGCTCATCAAAATTACTGGACATCCAAATCTACTGATGATGTTCTCAAAGAGGAACTGTGTAGCTGTAGAAGCATCACAATTCCTTACTGCTTTAGCCTCCGCCCATCTGGTGAGGTATTCTGTTCCAGTGACGATGTATCTCGCACCAGTTCATTTTCCTGGTGGGTTGATAGGACCCACAAAGTCTATAGCCCACTTGTCAAATGCCCACAGCGTAATCTGTGGTCGCAACGACATTTCATCTCTCCGCAAATGTTTTCCTACCCTTTGGCAGATATCACAGCATCTGCAAAATTCCTTAGTATCCTTATGCAAAGTAGGCCACCATAATCCCGTGGTCAGGATTTTCTGCGCAGTCGGCTTTCCTGGGAAATGACCTCCTGTGGTACCGGAATGTGCTTCTCTGATAATGGCCTCTTTCTCATGCGGCATGATGCATCTATGCAAGACTTCGTCTGGCCCTAACTTATATAATTGTCCTGGCCTCTTTCTTTTGCTGCTTGGTAAACTCAACAGGTGCCCATCCTGTAGTGAGAAAGTGAATAATATCAACATAGTACTCGTCTACGATCTGAATAGAAAACAACTACGCATTGGGAAAGTTGTCCTCTATGTTACTTGGCTCTTCTCCTGAGTCTATCCTCAACAGATGATCTGGTCTGGAATTTAATCTCCCTGGTTTGACAATAATTTCAAAATCATACTCTTGAAATAGGAGTGACCATCTGCAGATTCGTCCCCCTAATACTGGCTTATTGACCAAGTAATTCAAAGCGGAGTGGTCAGTGAAAATATTGAATGAGGCACCTAGCAGGTAGTGCCTGAATTTCTGTAGAGCATACACCATGGCTAATCCTTCTCTCTCTGTAGTGGTGTAGTTTTTTTATGCGGTGGATAGTTTTCTGCTTGAGTATGCGATAGGGTGATCGATACCTACTTCTCTTGGTTGGGTTAAGATGGTCCCCAGTGTGATGCCAGATGCATCCATATGTATATGAAATGGCTTGGTCCAGTCTGTGAATACTAAGATGGGTGCTGTAACCATCTTCTCTTTAAGGGTGTCTAGACTTTTCTGGCATTCCTCATTCCATAGGAATTTTACATCTTTCTTTAACAGCTTTTCCATAGGTGCTGTGATCTTTGCATAACCTTTGATAAATTTTCTATAGTACCCAGTATGACCAAGCACTATCCTCAACTGCTTGACTGAGTTGGGTGCTGGAAGATTTACGATGATGGCAATCTTTGCAGGATCTACCATCAAGCCTTGTCTATAGACAATGTGACCCAACAAAGTACCAAATGGCGCACAGAATATGCATTTATTTAAGTTTAGAGAAATCTAGTATTGCCAAATATAGTCCAATCGTCAAAATAGACTTCTAAGAATTTATGGATGTACTCTTTAAATACAACAACTACTACTCTTGAAAAGATAGCTGATGCATTCTTAAAACCAAAGGGAATTACCGTATACTAGAACGAGCCCCATTCTATCGCAAAAGTGGTCTTAGATCAATATTCTGGATGGATTCTGATCTGGTGATATCCTGAAAAGCCATCGGTGAAGGAGTAGACCTCCTGTCCTCCCACATTGTCTAGAACTTCATTAGTAAAAGGTGTCAGAAATGGGTCATGAAGTGATGCATTGTTGAGTTTGCACAAATCGACACAGATTCTGATTTCTCCTTTGTTTTTATTCTCTTGCATGACCATGGGACTAACCCATTCACTTTCTTCCATTGGCTCAATGATGCATGCTGCTAGCATCTTATCGATCTCATCCTTAACTTTTTCTTTGTGCTGAGGATTTAATCTATATGAACACCGCTTAACTGGTCTAGCATCCTCTTTCAATGGTATCCTCATTACTCCCAAGTCTCCAACTATTTCCTTCATCTCTGTGAACTTAGTGGGGAATAAGTCCTGATAGTCACGTAACAGATCTGCAATGTGTCCTACCATTTCATCATCCCAATAGTCTCCAATGGATGCAAACTTTGGTTCTGTGTCTATGCCAATGTTGATCTTCTTAATCTTGATAGGATTCATGATAGATGGAGTCTCTAGCTTTGGTCCATCAACATCGCGAGTGACTTTTGACTCTGGGATGTTGATGTTGCGAGGATCCTCATCGTCCTCCTCTAGTTCTGATGCAAAGTTATAGCACTCTAGCGCCTGGTCCAATTGAACAGCCCAATCAGGTTGAGCTGACACTGATGGGGTACAGTCCTCAAAGATCTTAATCTTTATAACGTCTAAAGCCTGATTAATGCTTGGGTACTTAGATTCAAAAGCGAAAGTGAGTTCAAAGTTGTCTATCATAAGTGGCCATGCAGTTGTTCCTCTGCGCAACTTTGTCTCAGTGTACCAATTCTTTGGAATTTGATCTAAAGTGTGAATGAATTGGTGAACCCATTCATCCTCGGGAATGTCCAACCAATTCTGTTCACAACTATGAATGTGTGACCTGGGGTCAATTTCTCCTGTATATTTCTTCTATAGACACTCTTTGTCATTGGAAAACCTGATCGCCGTCAATCTCTTGAAGTCATCCCATGACGCGATATGTTGCTTGTGTGCATGCCACCATCTTGTAGTTGTGGCTCTTACTGCAAGGTCAATTGCTGACATCCTCTTCTCGTGAGGAATTTCTTGTTCAAACTGGCATAAAAAGTCATTGACATCCGCTAAGCCATCAAACGACGGAATATCCTTAAGATTTGCTCCGATCCATCGCAGTGACTTAGTCAAATATGCACATCTGCGAGCTGAGACTTCATAAAGTCTATTCTGCCAGTTCTCTAGACCAACATCTGAATCCAATGCGCATGAGCTGTCACATCACCAACTGATATTTCCTTCTGCAGTTGGGTTGATGTAGTCGCTCTGATTGGTGGTCATCTAATAGAGGCTCTCCATATTACATGCCTTGTCCTCTGCTTGGATAGGTTCAATATATCTAGGAGCCTGAAAAGGATCCAACGGTGTGATGACCTAGATCTATGTATCCTCAAAGGTCATTTGTCTTTTCTTTAAATCGATAACAACCATGTTATCGATTGCCCAATCAATACCTAGTAGAGTTGGATACGGTCTACTATCACCAATGATTTCTACAACTTCAAAGTCTACAAAACTGCGAACTCCGTCAATGTCAATTGGCACTTGTGGTAATCGACCCAGTGGTGATACCCTCTATTGATTGGCTAGTCGTAGATGGATAGGCAATCTGTTTAACTTGGGGCTACCCATCTGTTCCCATGTCTGCTTTAGTCAGAACATTTACCTCTGATCCTAAGTCTAGGATGACCTCATCCATTTCAAATTCTCCAAATTGTGTTGTGAGTCGCATCTCTCTTCCTATTCTTGTATGGGCCATAATATTATGAACAGCACGCTGCGCACTGCTCACAGAAGAATATGGTGGATACTGATCTATGATGCACTGAAGCTCTCTGATAGCTTTCTCATTTCTTACGAGTTTCAAGAAACTCCATAGGAAGGATTTTACGCTTCCTGTCGACTCATCCTCATCGCATCTTTCTGATGTGGTAGCCTGCAATGTCTCCACAGGACTAAGGACACAAGGTGTTTGCTGTGGTATGCCCCTAGATGGCTGTACCTGGGGTCCTAATTGTATAGGATCATTAAAGAAATTTTTAGCTTCCTGAAATGTTTCTTTATTCTTCTGCAGGTTGAGTGGTGTTGATTTATTAGTAGCTTTGCGCACCCACTCTAGTCCTGTGTTATTTTCACTATCCTGTGGTGTCCCACTAGTGGAAGAACCGCTGCGAGTCACAATGTTGACTCTTGGTTCTGGCTCTTTCTGCTCAGTAGCGATAAGCTGAATGTTCTAGTGTACCGCTAGCTTAGGTTCCCTGATCTTGGCTATCAAGGTAGGACATTCTTCTATAGCATGATCATAAGATTTACAATAATTACATGTCGTAGTAGGGCTTTGATAGTCCCTAGCATAATGTCCTACAACTCCACAGTTGTAACAAGTAATCGGTCCATGGCCACGACCAAATCCTTCTCCATGACCTCATCCTCTGAATCCTCCTCCACGGCTTATAGGAGTCGGTTCATGCTGTGGTCCTGCTGCTGGACCCGGTGTCTCTGATTGGACTCTGTACAAGTCATGTTTTCTATCAATCATGAGATCGTAGGCTCTACAGGTATGGTATTCATGTCCTACGGACTTATAGAAGGTACAGTTTAAGTTCTTAGTTGTCTGTATATACTTCTAAAGTAAAGGGCATTGCTGAGGTGGATGTCCTCTTGTTCTGCATAGTTCACACCATGGACCTTGAGTTTGTGCTAAGGGGTTAGGAGCCCCACTTGCTAAGTATTCAACAAATACTGGACAGTTATCTTTAGTATGGCCTTGTGCTTTACACTTGATACACCATATGTCTTGTGCAATCTCTTTTCCTTTTCTAATCTCATGCATCTATAACGTGAGATTTGCTAATTGGTTTTGCAGGTTTGTCATACCTGTACTAGTCTCAGTTAGAGGTGATGCCTCTAGTTTCATTTCCATCTCCAATGCTTCATCCTGTGTACGGAGTCTCTGCTGCATCAGTGGATGTCTAATATGTGGGAGCAGTGCTGTGATGAACCATTCCTTATGCTGCTCCGACGCAAACTCAAAGCTAACTTGGTCTATGACAGCTTTGAATTTCTGATCAAAGTCCCATAATGACTCTGTAGGTAACTGCTTAATGTCTTTGAGCTCTGTGATACACTACGATTCGGACTTGGGATTCTTAAATTCTTTAATCATGGTAGTCCGAACCGGTATAAGTGTTCTGGGTATCGCTGAGGTATACTTCATATACCATGTTAAGGCTCGTTCCCTAAGTGTGGTGACCAACTGTACAAGTTTAATATTATCATCATGGACTCCTTTAATGGTCCACACAACTTCACATAGAAACCAGTGCTGATCTGGGTCTTTTGCCCCTGTACCCTTAAAGGTAGGTAAGTTCATGTCATCCCCCATTCTATTTCTACGTGGTGGATGCTGATTTGTTGTGTTACTACCACTTGGCGGTGTAGATGTAGGTGATGTAGCAGTAGTATGTGTTGTGGGTGAACTACTAGATGGAGTTCCTATGGGATTGTTCTGAGTCCCGGTTGTTTTCTGTGGGGTATAAGGGTGGTAATGGATACCCCCTTCTGTTCTTTCTGTATTACTATGACTCTGCTGTCTAGTATTATCTAAACTGTTTTCAAATATGGAAGAGCTGAAATCTACTTTATATTTCTTGCCACTACGTGTACATCCAATATCATCAAAATCACTCTCAAACTCTTGTGACATCACACTTTCTTAGATTACTGGTCTGAAACTATATCCATTACTCCTTTTTCATATAATAACATCTTAATGGACAAGTTTAAATATTTTAGGTACTTACCGCCATATCCTTTGAAGAAGTACCGCTCAGCCTCGCTGAAGCTTTTTGTCTGTTCAACTGAAAACTCTGTAACAAATCCTTCTAGCACACTTGCAAGCCAGAAGTCGACTGCTCGTGTAATGGGATTGTCTATGATCTTCATGGTGTGAATCAGCTTCGGTGTCCACACGATGTTTCTTTTCTTTCTGAATATATTCTGATCAGTCATCTTTGATAACCAATCGTATAGCTCATTTCTGTAGGTCGCAAAAAATATCGTATCCAGGTCTGTGTAGATATGTTTTTGCAACCAGTCCTCTGTACTCAGTCTAGGACTCTTGTTCTCTTATTTTGCAAACTCTTTCTCCTTAGACCCAAGCCACTGGTTGAGTTGTCTCTAGTAGGATGCCAACAGAACATTAGCTCTATAATGTGTTCAAAGCCGGCAACAGAACCATTTGTTGGCTATCTAGGCAGACCTGGGTTTACTAATATACATATACCAACAATACCCCTAGCTCATTGGCCCTTTCGGCAACAGACCACAAAATGGCCTGAAGTCTCACCTGAAGTGATCTTATGGGTTGGCCAAAGACTCAGGTGTCCTCAACCAGGTTCTGTATCATCCTGGGGTCTCGCAGTTTCTCTTAGCCAGTGACATCTCTCTGCGGCGCGCAGTTCTCTCTTACTCACGGGTTCTGACAGGGGAAGGACTCCTATCGCATCGTAGCGACTCAGGTGGTGCGCAACTCTCCCTTCTGCTTAACCCACATTCTGCGATATCTCACACCGCAGCTCATCTGATGGTACGATATCGCCTACTGTCAACGCAATATCTTCTATAGTATGGCCCACTGCGACCCTCACGGTCCAAGGGCTATCTCACTGGGTGAAATGACTTGGCTGACTTTCAACAAGATAGTAACCACTCTGAATTGAACTTCCACAGTTCAACACACTCTACCTCAACTATACTTCACTGGCCGAATAAGTATACTAGGAACACTTTAACAAAATGACTTATTACTGTGTGAAACAAGCACTGATAAACTCATATGCAGACGCTTGATACATGTAAATCCACCTTTAACCTTCAATAATTCACTGAATGAGGACATACAGAAATTTACTAACTGGGATACAACATTCATGTAACAGATAACAGATATCAACTAAGTAAAGCACAATCACATGAAATAATGACATAACACATTGGTTTTACGTGGTTCACTTCTAGGGTAGAAGCTACGTCCACAGAACTATGTTTATTATATCTTGAGAGAGTACACAGTTCTGCTGCAACCTATTGTGCAGCTAGAGATCTTCTGGGTAACTCCACACTCACTGCCGGGAGCCCTTCTCTCCTAGATCTCTTCTCTTTCTCTATATTTCCTTCTTACAATATTCTCTCTCTCTCTCTCTGTCAATCCCCGCGGATTGTTACATACATAGTCCTGGAATCGGCTACTGGTTACAGTAAGGTAACTGTGGACTGAATAGAAAAACCAGAGCTCGACTCTATTACAATACAAAATAACTGTGAGCTAACAGACTATTGGACTCTCAGATAGGCTAACTGTCTGAATAGCTACAGGTTATCCGACTAGCTAACCTTTTACAATATAGTTTACATCCCTTTATAGGCGGCCCGAAGGTCTCGCCATTACAACACTATGGGCCTGTCCCAACAGTAACCCAAAAACCCTAACTGTGACAGTCGGTCTATCTGTACTCAAACTATCACTTTTCGTCACACCACAGCCCTCTGCAGTCTTCCACGCTTCTCGGCGCTGATCGTGGGTACTGGGTGCTGCTTCCTTCTCTGTCCTTCATCTTCAATACCTCGGCCTCATTGGCCCTTTTTCCTTTATGAGGGTAGTTGAGCCCTCCTGTCTTCACCACTTCCTTGAATGCAGTGGGTGAGCTCTCTCTTCTTGGCTGCTGCCTTGAATGCAGTGGGTGATCTCTCTCTTCTTGGCCGCTCAGGTACTGTCATCTTCTTTGACTTCTCTACCCCAATAGTCACAATTTTCAGCTCTGATCTGCAGCTAGAAACATGCTACGGCATCGTATCTTTACCTTCTCTCTTATATCTTCGCCAAAACTATCTATCCCCCAAAATGGTAGCTTCTCCTGTAGCTGCGAGACCCTACTCCAACACTACCCTTTATTAATAGGGTCTTATACTAACTTTCTCATGCTTAAAACCGATTGGCCAAATGATGTTTAGACCAAGGATCGATCCCAAGTAAGTTTGTACATAGCATTTTGTTTTAATAAGTAGACAAATTGCACATAGGTTCTAGTAGTACATTAGTAAATTAATGAAAAATCATTTGTGACTAAATAGATAACAACCAAACAACCCTACATGATTCGAGGTATAAATATTCCTTGTCGGTGTTGTCGGAAGGAAACCAATCTTTCTTCTTTAAATCCTAATAGATTTGTTAACTGAATTAATACTCCAAAAGAGTTATGCCATAGATACGATTTCCATAAAAATATACATAATCAATTTGGGTAAAATATCTTAATCAGAGAAAGGCCGAATTCCAACCCCCAAGCTCAAAACAAACCATGGAACTGAAACTTATCAGAGCAAACATGAATTATAAACTATTCACATAATAATTTGGTTAACAAATCCAAAATAGGAGTGGATAAACTCTACTATAAATTCCAATAGATAAACTTTTAGTCTTGTCAAAGTAAACTATGTAAAGAAAGAGTCAGATTATTTGCGCTCAACCAACAATTTTATAGCATATATAGTCTCTTAAAATAAAGAGTAGACTGGGAGTGAAATCCATTGAAAAACCCTAATATCTACACTACAACAAGAGTCATGTACTGAAATGTTTTCTTCTATTAACACTCGAATACAATTGAGGGTTCATTAATGGAAAACTCACCACGAATACAAAGAAAACTACAAAAATCATAACCTTCCCCTTCATCAACGTGAACTAACCAGCAAGCCTAAGAAGAGTTCAAGTTGTTAAGGGAATGTTGCTTACCTAGAAGAGATTGAGAAGGAGGTCGCTCATATGAACCAAGCGTTTCTAGAAATGGCTTACATATATGCATTGTAGCACGACCTTGAAATTACTAATAATGAGGATTAGAGACATAAAGGAAAAAAGAAAAGAAAAAGTAGCATCACTTTAAGTTGGTTTCTCAAACTTACCATGATTAAAATGTAATAGGTTGGTGTCTATCCAACTTGGTCGAGCTAGTCAATATGCACAACCAATGTAGAAACTTCAATTTCATGAGATGGATTCTATGTGAGGTGAATACGCCAGCTTGAACGCTGTAAAACTCCTAGGACTAAATTCCACTTTGAAAAGGAACAAGATCAATTAGATCTCTTCCAAGCTGTAACACCCCGATTTTGACCCCAAGGGGGAGGGGAATGTAATGCCCGGGTTTTGACCCCATGGTATTGAAATTGTACATGATGGATATATTGTATGATAATCATGGCAAGGAGCTCAAGGACAAGGCCCTGCCATTGATTTAGCATTTTGTGTATAGGTGACCAGTATTGATGCCTATGGTTATAGTGTTGGTCAAGCAGAAAACATTTTGAATATCATATAAACATGCAATTTAATTAACAAATACCGCAGCTAGCTATGCGCTGCAACATGAAAAGAGATGGGGGCATGATTTCACAAAGGAATGGGAAGGGATATGTCCAGAAGATTCCATGTGAGATATTGCAGGTCCAATCCTCACAAAAACCTGGTTTAACCAACAGAAAAACCTTCGCTAATTTGTCTCCCAAGTCATCTAGGAGGATGCAAGCTTAGAATTAAATCCTTTTGGATATAAATTTCATGCCCACTAGCTAAGTTAACTACCTTGCTAGTTAACGCTGCGAAATCCTTGTTGACCATTGGATATTTGTCCCCACTAGATCAACGATGGACTCCAAATCCAATGAAGCAAATTTGGATAGAAATTTCACGCCCTATAGATGAGTTAAATAACTTACTAGTTGAAGCTACGAAATCCTTGTGACCGTTGGATCTGTGTCCCCACCAGATCAATGGTGGACTCCAAATTTGATGAAGCAGATTTCATTGAAATTTTGTGCACATGAAAAGTTGTTAAGTCGTGCCATTTGAATCAACAAAATCATTGTGCAACATCGATATGTTCGCTTGTTGATCTCAACCGTAGATCTGTTGAAAAGTTACCCATCCGTTAGTCCATCTACCCAATTTTTTACCTGTGCTCATTCATTCAATTTTACTATAGGAAATTGGTTGAGGCATTTAATGCTCTGGGCAAAGCAAGGCATGGTAGTCGATTTCGTGACTGAGCAAGCATGTAGTTGCAGAAGCTATGTTCTTGCTTCTAAAGAAGGTAAAACGTGTGATTTCATGCCCACTCTGTAACAAACATAAAATAAATATAATAACTAAATAATTAATAATAAACATAATTAAGATGAAAGGACATGACCTTTCATTCACAATTCCCAAGCTCTATTTAATAGGTGGGTTATCAACCATTGTAACCATCTTTTATCATCTATCCTATCACCAATACACTACAATATTTATTATGGCTTATTCGATATTCCAAATATTTTGGTAATGTTTATATGAGCGGATAATTATCTGCTTCAGTGGTATCAAAGAGTAATAACACAATATCCCACTGTTAGAATAATCAACCCATATTTACCTACCTTAGACATTAATTAATTCAACTTTTGTTTTA
>LPNX010487877.1:442044-474505 GCA_001517045.1 Pseudotsuga menziesii | reverse complement strand
TTCCAAAGGAGTCTGTCAAGGTTGCATCTTAGGAAAACACCGAGAGCATAAATTTGAGAAAGCTAGTCATGAGAGAACCTCTGCACCTCTTGAGTTGATACATAGTGATGTTACTGGCCCATTTGCTCATATGTCAATGAGTTAGGCCAAATATTCATTAACATTCATAGATGACTTTTCCAGGTATTGTTGGGTTTGCTTCCTAAAACACAAGTATGAAGTTTATGGCCTCTTCAAAGTCTTTAAGGCTTTGGTTGAAAACCAATATGGGAGGAAACTCAAGGTCCTCAGATTTGACAATGGTGGTGAGTATGTCAATTCTAAGTTCATTCAATATTGTGCAGATGCAGGTATTCAGATGCAACATTCTATCCCTTACACACCACAGCAAAATGGTGTTGCTGAGAGGAAGAACACATCACTAAAAGAGATAGCAACCTGCATGATGGAGTCTAAGACTTTGCCACCAAATTTTTGGGCCGAAGCTATAAACTATGCAGCCTATATCTAGAATAGGGTGCCTCATAAACATCTTGAAGGCATGACTCCTTTTGAAGCATGGAGTGGGCACAAGCCAGATGTGACCCATTTTAGGATTTTTGGCTCAAGGGCGTGGGCTAGAATTCCAACAGAAAAGAGGAAGGCTTTGCAGCCCCAAATCAAAGAGTTTCTATTTGTTGGGTAATATTAATATTCAAAAGGGTACAAGCTGATCAATTTGAGCACAAACAAAGCCTTCATTGAAAGGAGTGTTCAGTTCCAAGAAGATCCTTTAGCAGCAGTGGAAGTTGGAGAATCCTCTTCACCACTAGAACCATTGAATGTAAGTGAAGAGATAGTTGAACTTGTTGATTCTGATATGTCTGATAATGATGATTTAATTTCAGATCCTAATAATCCTACAAGACCAAAATGGGCAGAAAATACCATTCATGCAGCTGGAGAACTAGCTGGAAATCCCAATGATCCTAGGAGGACTAGATCTCAGTTTGAGAGTGCTCTATGCATGAAAGATCCTATGTTTGCAGAGAAATTATATCTAATGGTTGAATCAGACCCATAGACATATGAATATGCAGAAAATCATCCAATATGGAAAACATCCATGGAAGAAGAGTTTAGCTCACTCCAGAAGAACAACACTTGGGAGCTGGTTGATCTTCCCCCAGGGAGGAAGCTAGTTCAGTGTAAGTGGGTTTACAAAACCAAATTTTCTGCTGATGGTTCACCTTTGAAATACAAGTCCATATTGGTAGCCAAGGGCTACTCACAGGTACATGGCATAGATTACAATGAGACCTTTGCACCAGTGGCAAAGATGGACTCCATCAGGCTAGCCTTAGCCATTGCAGCTTCGAAGCAGTGGGAGGTACATCACATGGATGTGAAGTGTGATTTCCTGAATAGAGATATCACTGAATATATTTACATGCAACAGCATCAAGGATTTGCTACTAATCCTTCTCTTGTGTTCAGGCTAAAGAATTCATTGTATGGGCTTAAGCAAGCCCCCAGGGCTTGGTATGCCAAGATTGATAGCTTTCTGCTATCACTGAATTTTGTTCGATGCAAGTCAAATACAAATGTATATTTGAAGCTGATTCATGGTTCATTAGTGATAATTGTTTTGTATGTTGATGACCTTCTCATTACAGGAAGCTCAAAGGATGAAATTGCCTCCTTGAAGGATGCAATGAACCATGCCTTCTCCATGACTGATTTGGGGTTATTGAGCCAATTCTTGGGGCTCGAGATTGATCAAACCAAATATGGAATCAAAGTAAATCAGTCCAAGCATGCCTTGGATTTTCTAAACAAATTCAACATGAAGGATTGCAAGCCAAGAAAGACTCCTTTCCTTTCAGGAGTTAAGCTTGAAGAAGCTGATTCTTCACCTATGGTACACAATACACTGTATAGGAAATTGATTCGATGTTTGCTGTATCTTACACATACTTGACCTGATATTTCTTATGCAATAAGTGTGGATTCAAGATACATGGATCAGCCTCATGAGATCCATTGGAGAGCAGCCAAAATGATCCTTAACTTTGCTCAGGGAACAAGGACTCATGGGATCTTCTACAAAGCTAAATCTGATCTTGATTTGATTGGGTTTACTGACAGGTGACAGCACAGATTGAAAGTCAACATCAGGATATGTGTTCATGCTTGCAGAAGGGCCAATCAGCTAGTCAAGCAAGAAATAGAGTGCCATTGCACTCTCATCTACAGAAGCAGAGTACAGAGGAGTTGTAAATGCAACAACTCAATGTTTATGGTCGCAGGGGTTACTTGGTGAGTGTGGCTTCAAATCAAAATACTCAACTACTATATATTGTGATAATCAGAGTACCATTTGAATTTGGAATGATCCAGTTCAGAAACAGAGAACCAAACACATTGAGATCCATATGCACTACATCAGACATCTTGTGCAGGATGGCACCATTCAGCTACTCTTCTGTTCATCTTCAGAACAAGTAGCAGATATCTTCACCAAAGTTTTTTGTGAGAAGACATTCAATAATATCAAATCACTATTGGGGACTTCTGATCATGCTGTGAAGCATGAGTGATGACAATATTTCAAATTTTGTTTTACTGTCCATGTTTAAGGGAGAATTTTTCCCACTGGGTTTTTGCCTCTTTCCTTGGTTAAATGGACATGTAGTATGTAAAGGGTGACTAAGCCTTATTGCTAGGCCCTATAATTTTTTGATATTTTACTCATAAGTCAGGCTTAAGGGAGGGTGTTAGAATAATCAACCCATAGTTAGCTACCTTAGACATTAATTAATCCAACTTTTGTCTTATTTTCCTAGTTTCCACATTCCACCTTATGCAAGTTGTCCTCCACACATCCAAAGTGGTAAAAATTGCTAAATTTGAGTCATGGAGCACTTGGGAAACCACTTGGAATCAAATCTACTTTATTCCCGTCCTTCCCAGTGCATGTCTACTTTTTCTGCTTTATTGCCTGCTTTTTCTGAGTTTTAAGGCAATTGGGAAAGTTTGACTAGGTGAAGTTAACTTGTTTTTTGTCCTCATCATCCTCCACCATTTTCTCCTAAGAAAAGCATGTATGAGTTTTCCTTCCATCATTTATTAGCTTGCCTAATTGATTTTTCCAATTCGTGAGCTCCTAGACAGATTTGGAAACTGCTTTATGCACCTATGGGGGATTTGCTTAGGTTTAGTAAGCCTGCTTTTGACCAACTTTGAATGGCATCCTTATGCATTCAAATATCTCATGTAATTATTTATTGTGGCAGCCTATGACTTCACCGGGTTGGCTATTGTACACTTATTCAATATAGATTAGTGTTCAGCTCCATATTCAGTCTCCCTTCTGTGTAATTTGCATGTGTAATTGGTAATTTTTGTGAGTGTAATTGTTCTAACACCTGGGTTCAATTTACACAACGACAATTCTAAATAAATTTTCAAATTAAGAATCATAAACAATATACTAGAGAACCAAGAAGCACAATCCAGGAAAATGTATCCAAAAATAAAATCAAGGAAGTGAAGATAGTCCTCGCCGTAGTCCAAAAGAAGAAGAACAAACAACACCTACACCTTATAGAAATCCTAATTATAATCATCACTGTGTCCAAAAATAGGGTAAAAATGAACATTCATAGAAGACTTATGTGGACATGCGAAAATATTGACATACTAAGCAACAATTGAGACGAATTGTCCCACAAAAATATCTCAGAGCTCCAATAAAAATAGATCTGGGATGCACCACAGCAGATACGATGCGACAATTCTCTTGGGGAATCCGTAATTCGCATCTGCTCATCTCCTCAAATGTCACAAATACAAAAGGGAAAGAATTTCGAGATGACATATTAAAATAAATCAGACATTAATGTCAAATACATCTTTGAGGACAAAGATTCCCTTAAGGGGAAGGAAATGTAATGGACATAAAATAAATATAATAACTAAATAATTAATAATAAACATAATTAAGATGAAAGGACATGAACTTTCATTCACAATTCCTAAGCACTATTTAATAGGTGGGTTATCAACCGTTGTAGCCATCTTTTATCATCTATCCTATCACCAATACATTACATTATTTATTATGGCTTATTCGATATTCCAAATATTTTGGTAATCTTTGTATGAGCAGATAATTATCCGCTTCATAGTCTATCATCCCGGGATTCACCTGATCGATTTTGGTCATTCAAACCATACCACCACTCTTGTATTCATTCGATCTGATCGAATATGCATTGTTCACTCTCCTGAGTCGCAGAGAAGGTTTTTGTCATGGTTGTGCATTGTGGTTCACTGTTTAGTGTTGTTTAGTCCATATACATTGTGGTTGTAGAGAGTTGCTCATGTTACACATTGTGGTTTGTGGTTGTGTTACAGTGTTTCCCTCTGTTACAGAGTGTGTGAAACCTTGGCTGTGTGTTACTATGATATCCTGAACTATATTTTGGTAAATTATGGTGTGGAACCTTGTTTTCCTCTGTGTTACAGAGTGGAGCCTTTGTTGTTGTGTTTCCGTGTGGTTTGTTATGATGTGCACCCTCATTTGGGTTTGAACTGTATGCAAGGCTTAGGAGTTGTAGAGATGAGGAATGGGCTTGATAAACCTAGTGCAAAGAGGAACCTCATGAAAATATAAGAGTGGCTGGTGAATCTTCTATGCATGCCCTAAAGAGAAATGGAAGGGAAGGAATATCTGGATGGACTGTGTAGCAGAGTGGGGGATGATTCTTTGTGTTGGGGTGCAGGTAATGTTGATGCCAGGCTAGATAGATCTTGTGTAGGTGTCCCTTGCTCTTGAATGAGCCACTAGCTTAGCCATTCCTTTCAACTTCCTTAGCATCTTGATAAACCCAAGGTAGATTGGCTTAGCTGACAACCTGTTATCACCAGACTTGTAGTTTCCCCTATGAAATGGATCCAGGATGGATGGTAGAGGGATGGGAAACCAAATAGGTGAAACCAAGATAGCCTTAAATCCCAAATGGATGGTTGTGACGCCAATCGAGCCAATATTCACTTGATGTTGCCTTAGGCCAAGACAACAATGGGGGAGACCCAGATCTACTCCCAATAGGAGAGAGATCCAACTAATACACCACATCAAATCAATGGAAGATGAAATATGCAAGGTGTAAGGTGAAGTAAACCCTAGATCTATGGATGAATTCACAAGGTGAGTTATGGTGTGGATCAAGAGGTTTATGAATGGTGCAATTGATCCAAACTTGAAATACAAGTGACTTATGAGTTTTACTACTAGATCCAGGATTAAGGTACCAGCAAATGATGAAAATATCCACTTCCTTGGAATCGTGTCTAATGTAGGGAGCTTAAGAACAATATTGGGGATATCTAATACCAAAGGATAGAATTGATGAGAGGTATGAAATTATCAAAGTACCTAAGCCTCATATATAAGATCAAAACATAAGAAAAATTGGCCAATTGAAGGTTGTGCTAAGGTTGAGGGATTAGTGCCTTGGAATTTGGGCCCAGTGGAGTCACCCAAGCATGAAACATAGGAGAAACCACTTAGGGTTTTACCCAATATACAATAACCATAAATGGTTTTCCAATTGATCAAGCGGTTTGATTTGTAGAGTTTTCTAATTAATTTAAGTTAGGGTTTTGATAATAAAAGAAAGGTGCCAATGGATTGGAACCAAGAAAAGAAGAAATAACCTATGGATATTACCTGGATAAACTTGTATATTTGTTGATGATGATGATCTATGCCTTCCTGATCAATTTGAGAATATTTGGATGAGTTCTATATGCAAATCGATTTGCCCAATGAAGCCAATGCGCCCTCCCTCCTGCACAACAAACATCAACAATATCAGATTTGATGAATCAAGGGAAATAGATAAATGCTACAAAATAAGTAACAAGATGAAACCATATATCACAATGATAATAATGATAACCCCTTGATACAAGTGATGCCGAACAAGCGAGTTGAGGAAGCCCTGCAAAAATTCCTAAGTGAAGTTGCCCTCCTGTAGACAAAACAAAGTTTCCATGAAAATATAGATCTCACCACAAATACTCAAATGCTAGGATGCAATAGAATTTCCAATCACCATTGAAGAACACCAGATGCAAAGGAGACCCAATAATTTCCACAAAAGAGTTTTTCTATTATCAAGATTCCAAGAGCCAAAGACCCCCTTTACAATGAGAAGCTCTCCTCTTTAAATAGGATGGAGAAATACCAAAATCATAACCTCCTTTCAAATGGATGGCTAATATTAAAATATCAAAATGTTCTAATCAACGGTTGAGATGAGCTCAACAGAAAGTACAGGGATCAATATAATAACATAACATATTAATGGACAAAATTTCCCTAGGAGAGGGAATCCCACTCAATGTGACAAAATAAACATGAATAAAGGATCATGGCGGGTCAAGGAGATACTGAATAACACCCCTAGTGTGTCCCCATGGCACAATATAAATAAAATATAACTCTAAATGAAAAATAGTGCCTCTCTGAGAAAATCGTGAGCCTCCAAAAGCTCTAGAAAATCATAAAATATGTCGGAGAGATGGGTGTGGGTCGATTTGAATGCTGGAACTGTTGGAGAAGGGGGGGAATAAATCGCATTCATCATAAAAAATCATCTCATTCCATTTCCTTGCCTTAGTATCCCAAATCGAATTCTTTAGTAGCCATTTTTATAATTTTTAATATGCCTTGGGAATTGTGAACCTGCCCAAAATTCCTCCTGGAGTGCCTGCATTGTCCAACTAAGCCTACCAGGATCTCTAGGAGGGGGCTATAATGGTAAAAGCAAGTGGATGTACCACCCCCTCCTCATACATCTCCCTAGGTGAACTAATCAAATCATATTTCCGCTCTGACATACCATTTAACACGGAAAAACTACACCAAAAATCATATTTCCGCTCTGACATACCATTTAACACGGAAAAACATGGTATACTAGGAGAAATCGTCACTGTAACTACCTAGAACTAAAAATAAACGGTCTCAATAGACTGAGGGATCCGAAATCCATCTAAGGTGTATACTCATACACCGCACAGATCTTTGCATGATCATGTACAATATCTAATATGCCCAAACAGATAAAATAATAATAATCTGTAAATGATCAAACAATCAATAATATGACCCAGGCTAACATCAATATGCTGCAAGTGTTTAGAGGTTAAGACATGCTCTTAAAATCATTCAAATAACAATTATAAAAAGTAGTAATATTTTCACTAGCGATCTACCAACCAAATATATAAAGTTTGTTAATTAATTATGACTCATACCAGACTTTTAAGACTATACTCACTTCATATTTGTAATCAATTTGCTAGTGAAAGATGAAGGCTAGAGATCAAAAGGATAGGCTAAAGGGTGACTGCCAACTTGACACTGTGGCTCTTTGGATATGGAAAGGGGATACTCACTCTAGTATATGTCGGAAAAACAATAACACGGGGGATGGTAGTGTCTTACAAATGGGTAAGTTACATTTAGAGGTGCTTATTAACCTTGAAAAATCCTCACAATCCAAATCAAATACAAGCAAGGCCAGCAATATTTAGATATAACTTTTAAGAACCATTGCTTTTTGGGCCTTTGAGTTTCCATAGCCTTTATCCATGCATTTATCACACGGATTTTTATTTATTAAGGCTCCATGCTCCATGCATGTTTAAAAACACTTGTTACATGGGTTTTACATTTCACATTTCACATTTACACTTCAAATCCAATTTCATTAGGCTTACCTTGTATTCATGTATGTTCATAAACACTTCTTTTCATGAATGGGATTTTCACAAGATATTAATTTCATTTCGATATACATTGTATTGAGGGCATCACTATTTGTTTCAGGTTTAGCCAAAACAACCTAGGAAACTCAGAGCTGAGACACAAATAAACAGGGAAGCTTATATAACAAAGAGGCTATAGTGGGGAAAGGTCCTCCATGCCACAATTCAAGTAGTAGATCAGGATATAAACATAACTGGAAGGTAATGGATGGGTGGATATAGTGAAAAATGAGACCAACACTAGCAAGCCAAAGTATGGTGGGAATGATCACCTCTATTCTCCCTAAGGAGTGAAAGAACCAATGAGTATGGGTTGAGAATTTCTAGGTATAAGTAGGGACATACATAAAAAATATCAATATAACTAGATCCACATATTTATATGATCACCAGATCATGACATTAAATTATAAGACATGTCACAAGAATGAGTATAAAATAAATAATAACCATAACACAAGATAATATCTGTCGAGTCATATACATATAAATAACCAATCTGAACTAACATCTGTCCTTTGAGAAACTGCTACTGTAACTCTAGGAAATATTGATAGTTATGTAAATGGATAAATGGCTACATCAGTCCTCAAATATGAGTGTCCTGAGACTTAGTCATGGCATGTGATAGTACTATAGTCCATCATTAAATAACGATCCATCATAGATGCTCATCTTAGCATCTCATATGTATGGGAACTGGCTAAAAAAATTGTATCGGAATCTGAAAAATAGAATATGGTAGCCCGACTATTATATATGTGATAACATTTGGCTCCAACTGGAACAAGTTGTCTACTGAATAGAGCGCATGAGAACCTCAGAATATCTAGTCCTCGCACTCTGCTACTCGTATCCTCGATCCATCACTCTAGCTCTCCAACATCTCCAAAAATGACACCAACTACCTGCAAAATATCTAGAGCTATACCAAACTTAGAGATCAATCGTCAAAACAATGCGTAGATAAAATAAAGTACTAAAACTAAAGTGCATGAAACTGAAAAGAAGAAAGTAAATCTACTCTAATAACTCAAAAGGAGTTTGATTTTATTGTGCAGGAAAATGGCAAATACCCAGGACTACACTAAGAGCTTCAAAGGAAAGCTTAAGGAAGAGACAAAAGGTGCCGAACTAAAAAGCTAAAAACTAATGCCCAAAAGAGTCTTATTCAATCCTACCTACCCTTCTCTAACCGGTTTAGACAAGTGTTAAGTAAAATCATAAATCCAATGTAACCACTTACTGAATGAATCCATTGATATTTATTTACAGTTAATGAACCAACAATCCAGAGATGGTTTAAAATTAATGTAAATGAAAATTGAAACCATTCTAACTTGTTGTTTGAAACTCAAAGAAAGATCTGGAAAATATGGAATGAAATCATGGCAAGGCTGAAATTGACTTTCTCGAAACTCATCCATCAAGATACTTATAGGATCATAAAAGGTATGCAAGTTCGTTCTTTATGGAGGAAGACAATATGATTCATGATTCAACCACTCCAAACAGTTTTTTGTTTTCTCCTCTATCCTACTAGGACACTCAATTCTATTCACTCTAGAAGAAATGGGAGAATCAGATGGGGACAAGTTGTAATGTAATGAAACTATGAATGAGATCAAGCCCATTTGTTTCTTAAAAATGGAGAAAAGATGAAATTGATCTTTATACTCCTTATCCAACCACCAATAAGATAGATTTATAAATTGAGAGATATTACTCATGAAAGATGACCGAGAAGGGAAATGAAGCACATTTTCTCCAATCATGTGACCATGCTCAAACTCCTGACTAAAAATTTCGAAAGTAACAGCTTGATTAGAACACAAACCCATACAAGAAGAATCTAAAAGTTGGGACGTGAGGGTGCATTGAAAATTTGCTCCTAGATGACTTGGAATAATTGATCTCAGAATTTGATGAGAGAAAAATGTTTTCAATTTAACTCCAGAAATGATTGCAAGATTTGAAACAAGGTCAGTATCCTCAAATTGAAATAACATATCTTGATTAAAGATTGGATAAGGAATTTTATCAATACCATTAGAACAAGGATGTTCACTTACACTCATATTATCATGCGATTTATCTTCAAAAAAATTCATATTATTCTCAACATTTTCTCCCTCTGTATGGATATGATCGAGACCTGAATTAAAATTCGTATGGTGTGAATATTGACCTAAACTATTATCGACTAGGAAAGGATTATGGAGTTGTGCTCTAGAAGGATCTTCAATGGATTTACATATGAGTGAATCAACTATGGATGGATGATCATTTTGTTCTCCCTCTTTATATGTGCCTTTATGAGGAGATGATGACAAGATTCTAATAGATTCCCCTTCTAGATCAATATCAATGTTACAGTCCTGAAGGGTCAACATTTGCTTGTCATTATTCTCTTGCAATGAAAAAGTCATTCAAAGGCATATCCACTGTTGGATCGGGAGGGGAGGAATCGATTTGATAAATAAAATCATGCATTATTTCGCTATTGTTATCTTGATCATCTTCATCAGATTGACCCTCAAGAAGACCATCATTATTTGGATGCATGGATTCATCAACGTTTTTTCCCCATTCTTTTCTTAATAACTTAGTGAGCATGTCATATCTAGTGATGGATCTCGTTGCTAACGTATACAACAAAAAATTAGCATTACCTCCTAAGGATTTACTGAGGGCTCACATATAGAAGTCTTCGTGCTCTGCACCATATGATTCCATATAATACCAAACAACATCTAAGTGGCTTTCAATTGATTCTACGGAATTTGCAAAGAGATGAGGAAACCCTTCACTGTATCTTTTTGGAATAGGATTAGGTGCCTCATAGACTTGGGATAAGTCAAAGAGGGATAAAAGTTGATTTTTAAGTTTGATTGGATTTTCCTTGAATTCTTTGAAATATTGGAGGAACACATTTGAGTTCATTGTGACTTATGGGATGGGTTCACTTCTCAGTGGAGTCAAGCCGTGGAGTCTCCAAGTGAACAAATTGCTATGTTCACCAACTGATAATGTTGTAGGAGAGGTATAAACAAAAAAATGATTGTGAAAAGTTTAATAATTTGAAAATGCAACCACTGGATTTAAAATAGGATGTGATATGAATGGATATAAAGGTAAACATATTCAAATACACCGTAGGTACATAAAATGAACCAAGGTAAGCCTCTACCTCCTCAGCAACGATGCCAAAATGTTATCACTAGACTTGTAGTTTCCCGTATGAGATGGATGGTAGAGGGATGGGAAACCAAAGAGGTGAAACCCAGATAGCCTCGACTCCCAAATGGATGCTTTTCATTCCAATCGAGGAAATCTTTACTTGATGTTTCCTTAGCCCAAGAAAACAATGGGGGAGACCCAGATCTGCTCCTAATAGGAGAGATCCAACGAATACACCAGATCAAATCAATGGAAATTGAAATCCATAAGGTGCAAGGTGAAGTAAACCCTATATGTATGGATGAAGTCATAAGGTGAGTTATGGTTTGGATCAAGAGGTTTATGAAGGGTGAAATTGATCCAATCTTTAAATACACGTGACTTATGAGTTTTACTACTAGATCCATTATCAAGGTACCAACAAAAGATGAAAATATCCATTGCCTTGAGAACTGTGTCCAATGTAGGGAGCTTAAGAAAAATATTGGGGATATCTATTATCGAAGGATAGAATTGATGAGAGGTATGGCAATATCAAAGCACCAAAGCCTCATAGATAAGATCAAAACATAAGAAAACTTGGCCAATTGAGGGTTGCGCTTGGGTTGCAGAATTAGTGCCTTGGAATTTAGACCCAATGGAGTCACTCAAGAATGAATCCTAGGAGAAACCACTTAGGGTTTGAACCGATCTACAATACCCAGAAATGGTTTTCCAATTGATCAAGCGGTTTGATCCATATAATTTTCTGATTAATTTAAGTTAGGGTTTTGACAATAAAATAAAGGTGACAATGGATTGGGACCAAAAATAGAAGAACTAACTTGTGGATATTACCTGGATAGCGTTATATATTCATTGATGATGATGATCTATGCCTTTCCAATCAATTTGAGAATATTTGGATGAGTTCTCTATGTAAATCAGTTTGCCCAAGGAAGCCAATGTGCCCTTCCTCTTGCACAACAAACGTCAACAATATCAGATTTGATGCATCAAGAGAAATGGAAAAATTCTACAAAATAAGTAACAATATGAAACCATAGACCACAATGATACTAATGATAACCCCCTGATACAAGCAATGCTAAACAAGCGAGTTGAGGAAGCCCTGCAAAAACGCCCAAGTGAAGTCACCCTCCTGTAGATAAAATAAAGATTCCACAAAAATATAGATCTCACCACAAATACTCAAATGCTATGATTCAATATAATTTCCAATCACCATCTAATAACACCGGATGCAAAGGATACCCAAGCATTTCCACAAAATATTTTTTCTATTATCAAGATTCCAAGAGCCAAAGACCCCCTTTACAATGAGAAGCTCTACTCTTTAAATAGGATGGAGAGATACCAAAATACTAACCACCTTTCAAATGGATGGCTATTATTAAAAGATAAAAATGTTCTAATCAACGGTCGAAATGAGCTCAACATAAAGTACATGGATCAATATAATGATATAACATATCAATGGACAAAATCTCTCTAGGAGAGGGGATCCAACTCAATGTGACAAAATAAACATGAATAAAGGATCATGGTGGGTCCAAGGGATAATGAATAACACCCCTAGTGTGTCTCCATGGCACACTATAAATAAAATATAACTCTAAATGAAAAATAGTGTCTCTCTGAGAAAATCGTGAGCCTCCAAAAGCTCTAGAAAATCATAAAATATTTTGCAGAGATGGGTGTGGGTCCATATGAATGCTGAAACTGTTGGAGAAGTGGTGGAATACATCACCCTCTGCCATTTCCTTTCATCAGTAGCCCAAATCACATTCTTTAGTAGCCATTTTTATCATTTTTAATCTGCCTAGGGAACTGTGAACCTGCCCAAAATTCCTCCTGGAGTGCCTGTGTTTTCCAACTGAGAAAACCAGGCTCTCTCGGAGGGAGATATAATGGTAAAAAAAAGTGTCTGGACCAGCCCCTTCTCATACAGCTCCCTAGGTGAATCAATCAAATCATCTTTCTTCTTTGACATGCCATTTAACATGGCAAAACTGCACCAGAATGGTATACTGAGACAAATCATCACTCTAACTACCCGGAACTTAAAATAATCTATCTCACTGAACTCAAAAAGATCAAATCCATCTAAGGTGTATACTCGTACACCCTACAGATATCTGCATGATAATGTACAATATCTAATATGCCTCGAAAAACAAAATAATAATAATCTATAAATGATCAAACAATCAATAATATGACCCATGCTGAGTTCAATCTGCTACAAGTGTTTAGAGTTTAATACATTCTCTACAAATCATTCAAATAACAATTATAACAAGTAGTAATCATTTCACTAGCGATCTACCAACCAAATATATAGAGTTTTGTTAATTAATTATGACTCAGACGAGACTTTCAAGACCATACTCACTTCAAAGTTGTAATCAATTTGCTAGTGAAGGATGAAGGCTAGAAATCAAAAGGCTAGGCTAAAGGGTGAATACAAACTTGACACTGTGAATCTTTAGATATGGAAATGGGATACTAACTCTAGCATATGCCAGACAAGCAATAAGACGAGGGATGGAAGTGTCTTACAAATGGGCAAGTTACGTTCAGAGGTGCTTATTCACCTTGACAAATTCTCACAATCCAAATCAAATACAAACGAGGCCAACAATATTTAGATATAACTTTTAAGAACCATTTATTTTTGGGCCTTCGAGTTTCCATAGCCTTGATCCAAGCATTTATCACACAGAATTTTATTTATTAAGGCTTCATGCTCCATGCGCATTTTAAAACACTCGTTACATGGGTTTTGCATTTCACATGTCACATTTACACTTCAAGCTAATTTCATTAGGATTTCCTTGCATTCATGTATGCTCAGAAACACTTCTTTTCATTAATGGGATTTTCACAAGATATTCATTTGATTTCCATAAACATTGTATTGATGGCAGTGCTATTTGCTTCAGGTTTAGCCAAAACAACCTAGGCAACTCAGAGCTGAGACACAAATAAATAGGGAAGCTTATCCAACAAAGAGGCTACTATGGGGAAAGGTCCTCCATGACAAAATTCAAGTAGTAGGTCAGGATATAAGCATAGTTGGAAGGTAATGGATGGGTGGAGATAGTAAAAAATGAGACCAACTCTAGCAAGCCAAAGTATGGTAGGAATGATCACCTCTATTATCCCTAAGGAGGGAAAGAACCAATGAGTATGGGTCAAGAACTTCTAGGTCTAAGTAGGGACATACATATAGAATATCAATACAATCAACTCCACATATTTATATGATCTCCAGATCATGACACTAAATTCTAATACATCTCACAAAAATGAGTATAAAAGCAATAATAACCATAACACAATGTTGATGTATTTGTAACTTCGGAATGTATTCACTTGTATATCTTATATTGTACCCCAATGTTCCTATCGGGAGAATTAATTATATTTCAATGTACCTCGATGTTCCTATTGGGAGAGTCATTAATATAATAAAGTCATGTAAATTCATTGAGGTTAACCCTCCATTGTAAGTCGAGGCAATAGTCCCCACAATTGAGCTGAGGTTAACCCTCCTTATTGATCAGGGGGGAAAAGTCCCCAGAGTTGAGGGGCACTAGCGTTATTAGACTCTCCTAGAGATGTCGGCCCTGGTAAGTAATTATAAAGTCAGAAACTAGTATAAATAGAGAGTTGGACTCTCTATTTGACACACACACTCACTCAACTGGGGCACATGAATGAGAGAAGAAGTGCTCACACAAGTGAGAGAGAGAACAACTAGTGGAGATCATATTTTCTATCTTTGGGTTTTAATACTACCATTGGTGTTCATTATATCTCTGAGGAAGTTGCAGGGTTTTCTCCTTTATGGTTTTCTTGAGGAAAATTCTTTGTGTCTCTTGTCTCTTGTGATTATAGCTGTGCATGTTATTCTCTCAGATAAGATCGTAAGATCATATTGCTTAAATGACCAAAATCTAACATGGTATCAGAGTAACCTAAGAAGAAGACACTGTGTAGCTACAGAAGCTATGGATTCTTAATTTTTGGGTCTCTCTCCACAATCCATTAGAAAAAGGAGGATAGGCTAAATCTCCATTGAAGGGCGCATCTTTCTGTCGAAGCAGAATTTGATTCTGGGCATTTTTCAATTTTTGTTGCAGGAAATTAGGTCTTTTTAAAGAAGAGGAATTTTTGAGTGAGCCTAGTATAGGATTTCTTGCCTGATAAAAATCTAAGTTATAGACCAAGTTCGAAGTTCTTGGTTGAGTGAAACTCCGGGAAAGTCAAACCCTAGTTTGACCCCGAGCCTGAAAAAACCCAAAATACTAAAACTGGTAGTTTAGGTACATTTGATATATCTATGGATTGAATAAGTATCAAGAGCTGAAATTATGATAGGACAAATATAAAATCCGGATGTACCCTATGTACAAATTTCATCCTCAAATTTGCTGTATTCTTGGAGATATGATTCCTCCAAATCAGGGTTCCAGCCTCTTCTAGGATTCATCCTTAAACATGACACCTAGGGAGAATTACTATATATTGAGCTAAGAAGGTCCAAATGAAATTTATCAAGATGTTGCAAATAGGAAATGGACTATACGTTTTGTGGTAAAAGTTTCAAACCATGATGATGAAACAGGGACACGTGGAAGTTCATAGAAGTTCATTAGGATGAATAGTCCTGAAATAAGTCACCTTGGGAAAAATCTCATAAGTCCCAATTGGTAAAACCAATTCTTCTCAAACCTATGGTTTTGGAAAGAGGTGAGACGAATCCACCTTAGTACAAAATTTCATACACAAAGGAGCATTGATTTTGTAGATACCACAGAAACAATATCAGGAATTTCTACAATGAAAATTGGAAAACTAGAGCTTCCTGTTCTCGAAGCTTCCCTCCACTGTTTTCAGAAAAGGAGTACATTGGACAACTCGCGTTGAAGAGGCCCATATTTCTATTGAATCAGATTTGAATGATTCCAAGTTTAGAAAATTAGGGTTTCTCTAACAAACCCTAGATCATCTAGATCCAGAACCAAGACGAAAACCTCAAATCGGTAAGATCTAATATTTTGCTATTTACATTTGAGGTTCTCATTTAAAAATGACTAATCACACCAAATTGATGACAAGATTGGTGAAGCTGAAAACTTTCGAGCATGGAAGTATAGGACCTCACTGGTTCTTGAAGGAAATTAATTGGACACCTACATAAGTGGAGAGGTTCCAGTTCCATAGGGAGATGAGGATAAATCCTTACACAAGAAGAACTTGATCAAGACCAAGAGGATCACCTTATACCATAAGTGTCTTCCCTAAAGAAACCTAAAGAGATGTTTGATTCCTTAACCAAGATATTTGAAGGGAGGAATGTAAATCAGAATATGACTTTGAGAAACCAGTTGAAGAATGTGAAGATATAGAATGCAGAGACCATACAGCCATACTTTACAAGGGTCTCTCAAATCAAAGAACAACTTGAAGCAGTAGAAAAAGAAGTGGAGAATGCAAAAGTTGTGATAACTACCTTGAATGGCCTCCTAGGATCATGGGATTCATTCATTTGAGAAATGTGTGCTAGAAGGAAGTGATTACTTTTAGAAGACTCTAGGAAGAGCACACACAAGATGAAGCTCTATCCATAATAAGAGAATATGGGAGCAACTGAAGATCAAGTGCTCACAATTCAAAGAAGATCCCTCAAGCGATGAGGAATATGAAGAACTCAATTCTTGAAGAATCTCTTATCCATCTTAAGCATTTGGATAAGAAATTATGTTGTTATGAATAAAGAAGATGATGAACCTGAAAGGAGTCTACCCATGAAACAAATAAAAATAAGTATTCAATTGTCATTTCATGATATTGTTTTGTTATTTATTTGATTCTATTTAGTTGATGTGTTATGCATGATAGAATGTTTGCATTAATGATAGTATACTACTAATATGCATGTGATGGGTAAGTAGCTCATGGTTCTATACAGCTCTCCATTACTACTTATCTAGAATGAAACCTCTTTGCTGACATATTAGATTAGTGCACAATCTCAATGTTGTCCTCATAGAGATGGAAGGCATCTAGAAAGTTTCCGTAAGATATGGATGAATGTTGTATTGGATAAAATAGTTGCATGAATATATATTGATGCAAAATAAATTTTCATTATGAATATACCTTATGAAATGTTTCTAACCATACAACTAATGCATTTTACTTGTAGGAAATATCGTGTACAATCGCCTACAAAAGAAGGATGAGACTTGTTTCGAATAACAAGTGACGACCTTTCAATAAATAATCCAAAATGAAGAATAGTATGATGAGACTTCAAGAGGCCTAAGCCACAGTGTAGTTATGTGACACTGTTGAGCGACATCATTGTTGCAGAGCCTTCTAGCTATGAAGAAGTAGCCAAGAATAAAGGGAAGGACAGTACCAGTTCAAGAAGAATGATGTCTAAGATACGGTATCGAGACCTGAAGAGAAGTATATGGGATACAAGGAAATATTCATAGCACAAGGCTTCTCACAGAAAGAAGGAATAGACTACGAAGAGACATTTGCAGCCATTGGAAGTTAACACACATGACAGGAAGAATCATGTGTGCAAAATTAAACTTAAGGCCTTATACGAGCTCAGAAGGAACCCATGGGATAACACATACATGAGGAGCTTGAAGGTCACCTAGAGTGATGAAGATCTTAACCTTTGCTACAAGGTTGAACATGAAATCCTATAGAGGATGACAAGCTCACAGATGGGTGTGAGAAGAACGCTTTCAAGATAGAGGATCTTGGTATTTAGTGAACCTAGATGGATACATAGAATATTAGTAGTAGAGAAAGCTACTTGTCACTCCAGTACAGAATGTTTCAATAGATAGAGTATGAAAGGCAGAGGGAGAATGATATTCCACTTCAGAGGGAGTAACTGTAAAAGATCCTGATATTTGACATGGTACAATAGGATGGACAACTTACTGATGGATCTAGGATTTAGTGAGAGTAAATAATATTCCAACCTTTGCTTCAAGGTTGAAGGTAGAAGACCAGTGATGCTTAGGTTATATGCCAATGAATTGTTCCTGGTAGAAAAGAGGAACTCATTAAGGTTGCAAGAATGAGACTTGCTGCCAAGTTCGAGATGAAGGACTTGGATATGATGCACTACTTTCTAGGCATGGAGGTGTGGAAGAATGTAGATGGAATCTCCCTTGGACAAGGGAAGTATGTAGTGGAGATCCTGAAGAGGTTCGGGATGATGGACTGCAAGGCCATGACTACACCTATGGCATCGAACCTGAAGCTATTGAGTGATGCTTCATCAAAGATGGTTGATTCCATGATGTATCATTACATGATTTGTTCCTTGATGTACCTAACGTATATCAGACCAAATATTTTCTTTGCTGTGAACACATTGAGCCAATTCCTGGCGAATTCGACACATGTTCACCTAAAGGGTACATTTGATTATGGGATCTAGTATGAGGTGAAACAAAACATTAACCTGGAGGGTTATGTGGATTCAGATTGGGCAGGCAATGCCATTGATAGGAAGATCACTCCTGGGTGTTGCTTCTGTATGATATCAGGTGAGATCTCTTGGTTTAGTAGGAAGTAGTCTTGCATGGCACTGAGTATAGTTGAGAGAGGAGCAGTGAATCTCCAGTTTGTGATCCAGATCAAGATCTCTCGAAAGAGGGAGTTCTAGCATAGCCAGTGAGACAAATTATCTGAGCATAAAATCCTATTGAAGCTCATAGGTTGCTTAGATGTAAACGTTTCTATAGGTTGTCCTCGGATGTAATCAGTCCCGGTGAAGCTCACATGTTATCCTTGGATGTAATCAACCCTGATGTGATTCTATGCTAGAAATGGCTAGAGTGAAGTTTGAGTACTTTGGGGAGAATCTTGGTGTTCTCCATATCAAGGTTCCTTCCAAGGGGAAGTGATGAGTCCATGAGACCTTCTGACATGAATGTTGGATTTGTTCCTCTCATGGTTAGATGTAAGCAAAAATCCCTTATGACATGAATGCTGGATTGGTTCCTATCATGGTCATATGTAAGTGTAGAGCCCTTCTAACATGGTTGCGGATTGTGTTCCTCCCATGGTCAGATGTAAGTGCAGAGCCCTTCTGACATGGTTACGGGATGTGTTCCTCCCATGGTAAGATGTAAGTGCAGATCCCTTCTGACATGGTTGTGGGATGTGTTCCTCCCATGGTCATATGTAAGTGTAGATCCCTTCTTACATGGTTGCAGGATGTTTTCCTCCCATAGTTAGATGTAAGTGCAGAGCCATTCTGACATGGTTGTGGGATGTGTTCCTCCCATGGTCAAATATAAGTGCTGAGCCTTTCCAACATGGTTGTGGGATGTGCTCCTCCCATGGTTGGATATAAGTGCCGAGCCTTTACAACATGGTTGTAGGATGTGTTCCTCCCATGGTTGGATATAAGTGCTGAGCCTTTCCGATATGGTTGCGGGATGTGTTCCTCCCATGATCATATTAAGTGCTCGGCCATTCTGACATGGTTGCGGGATGTGTTCCTCCCATGGTTGGATATAAGTGTCGAGCCTTTTCGATATGGTTTCAGAATGTGTTCCTCCCATGATTGGATATAAGTGTTGGACCATTCTGACATGGTTGTGAGATGTGTTCCTCCCATGGTCAGATGTGAGTGCTGGGCCTTTTCGACATGGTTGTGGGATGTGTTCCTCCCATGGTAAGATGTGGGTGCCGGGCGGGCCTTTCTGACATGATTGTGGGATGTGTTCCTCCCATGGCTAGATATAAGTGCTGAAGAAGATAAATACCTATGTGGAGGCTAGGCCTACAACCAGCATAAAAAAGGGTGGCTTTGTAGAACTTCCTATGACAAGAAGAATTGAGAGATAGCACCATTTGATCGAGATAGCAGAAGTAGTGATGATGATCTAGCTGTGATGATGATCCAATGATGATCCAACTTTGATTATGATCCAATGATGATGATCTAGTGATGATCCATCTTTGACGATGATCCAATTGTGATGATTATCCAGTGATGATGATCCAGTGATGATCCAAATTTGATGATGATATAGCTTTGATGATGATCCAATGATGATGATCTAGTGATGATGATACAGATTTGATCCAATGAGGAATACTTGTGCTGATGAATTGTGTCAAGAGAATACCTTCCTTGTTAAGAGGGAGTGTTGATGTATTTGTAACTTTGGAATGTATTCAATTGTATATCTTATATTGTACCCCAATGTTCCTATCAGAAGAATCAATTGTATTTCATTGCACCTAGATGTTCCTATTGGGAGAGTCATTAATATAATAAAGTCATGTAAAGTCATTGAGGTTAACCCTCCATTGTAAGTCGGGGAAATAGTCCTCACAATTGAGGTGAGGTTAACCCTCCTTGTTGATCACGGGGGAAAAGTCCCCACAGTTGAGGGGCACTAGGGTTATTAGAATCCCCTATATATGTTAGCCTTGGTAAGTAATTGTCAAGTCATAAAATAGTATAAATAGAGAGTGAGACTCTCTATTTGACACACACACTCACTCAACTGGGGTGCATGAGTGAGAGAGGAAGTGCTCACACAAGTGAGAGAGAGAAAAACTATTGGATATAATCTTTTCTATATTTGGGTTTTGCTGCTGCCATTGGTGCTCATTCTATCTCTGGGGAAGTTGCGGGGTTTTCTCCTTTATGGTTTCCTCGAGGAAAATTCTTTGTGTCTCTCATCTCTTGTGATTATTTCTGTGCATGTTATTCTCCTAGATAAGATCCTAAGATCATATTTCTTAAATGATAAGATACTAACACACAAGATAATATCTATTGATTCATATACATGTAAATAACCAATATGAACCAACATCTGTCCACTGAGAAACTACTACTGCAACTCCAAGCAATACTGATTGTTATGTAAATGGCTAAATGGCTACATCAATCCTCAAATATAAGTGTCCCAAGACTGAGTAATGGCATGGGAAAGTACTATAGTCCATCATCAAATATCATTCCATCATATATGCTCATCTTAGCTTCTCATATGTAAGGGAACTAGTTGAAAAAAGTGTACTGGAATCTGAGAAACATCGCCTGGGAAACCCAATTGTATATTGGCTTGGCTCGGTAGCATGATAAACCCAATGGGATCTTGGCTTGGCTGTGTCTTTTTATGCATTTGGTTATGTTTTCTTGGTTGAATAGCCTGTGAACCCAATAGTGAGATGGTTTGGCTATGTAGCCTGGAAACCCATTTGTTTGGCTTGTTGCCTGCAGCCTCATAAGCCCAACTGTGTATTGGCTTGGATGGACAGTCTGATAAACCAAAATGAAGGTTGGATTGGTTGTGTGTGATATGATCTGGATGTGTGTTAGTATGTTGTTCCCTAGTTCCTTGTGGAAATAATGCCCAGCTTGGGGGTGGAAGTTGTGTTGATAGATTGATGAACACAACTAGCATAAGGTTGGATGGAACCTTGCAGTGACATAGCTATTTGCGGGATAGTTTCATCTTTAAAGATAAGTATTCTCTGTTATGTTGTTTATGCAATGTATTTTCTTATGAATGAACATGTTGAATATGATGAATTGATTATGATGAATGCTTGTAATCTTTTAGTAAAGTTTATTGTTGATGAATTTTCTTGCATTTGCATCTATATTTTCCTAGTATGTTTCAACGCATTTATTCTTTTGATCATGGAGTCTAGAAGCCTGGTGACATGGTAAAAAATGTAGCTAAGGTGAGAAATATTGTGTTTCTGCACCCTGAAATATGCCTACGGAAGGTGGAAGGAAAAAGAGAGAAGTTGAAACAAGGTAGAATGTGGGTTTTTCCACACCTTGGGATCAACCTACGAGAGGTAGAGGGAAGAAATGGAAAAGTGCATAAAATTTCTAAGAAAAAAGATAACTTTTCAATTTCTAAAGTCCGAGGTTGGAAAGAGGAAGTCAAAAGTACAAGTAAGGGGCTAAGGTCAAAAGTCAAGTGTTCGATTTCTGGGTTCTTGGTGAAAAGGTAGAAACAGGTTCAAAGGATTGCATTGTGTTTTGAGTTTTGGTTTTCGAGTTCTGAGAAGAAAGCGGAAGGGTTATGTTTCCGTCGTGTTTGAATTTTCGACTTCCTAGTTCTGAGTGGAAGGTGGAAAGGCAGAAGGGAGGAAGGTTAATGTTTCATCTAGATTTGAGTTTTGACTTCTGAGTTCCTGGTGGAAGTTGGAAATGCAGAAGGGAGGATGGTTAATGTTTCCATCTTGTTTGTGTTCCAATTTCTGAGTTTTGTAGGGCAGAAGGCAGAAGGAAGAAATTTCAGGTTCAGTGCAAAAGAAGTGTTTCCGTTCACAGAAGGGATTTGTCAAGGGCGGAATGACTATTATAGTGGTTTCTAAGGATGAGAATGAATGTTGAAGAATGTGTTAACATCCATGCATTGTGTTTCGAAAGGAGAACAAGGGTTCTTGAAGCAAATTTTTTAATCTATCCACATTATGGGGTATGGAGACGTTACAGATTGGTATCAGAGCTACTGGTTGCAACACTAGGGCCTAAATGGGCCAAGTTGAATAGTTAACAAAGTTGTTGGTTATAGCATTGGGCCCAAATGATAAAAGTGAAGAATTGGTAAGTGTTTTTGAATTATGAGATTGTCTAATAGTGTGTTTGATTAACAAATTTTTGCAGAGTCATAGTGCAGTTGGGAAAATTTGATTTTGGCTCATCCATGAGAACCTACAGCATGGATGCTACAAAGGATCCCTATGGACATGGGGAAGATGTTATGGGAAAAAACATCCGAGTTGGAAATTCTGATACAAAATCCCATGGGAGAAGGTATCAAGATACTCCCCCATATTTTGCAGCCACCATGAGAAGATTAAGTGTGGAGATGCAGAGTTACATAGAAGATAATGAAATAATGATTAAAGCTCAAGAGGAGTAGAATTAGTTGAATGCATCCATGCTTCATATTTTGATGTACATCTAATGACGGATGAACTCTGGGTGTCGGGAAGTGCATCCAGAAGGAAGTAAAAGTAGTGCCAGAAGAAGAAAGAGGTATTCTAGTGGATCATCTAACTCTGAAGGATCCAGTGAGGGTTCAAGTTCTTCATCCCACAGGGATAAGAGGAAGATGCGCTACAGGAATAGTTCGTGTGATGAATTCAAGAAGGCAATGCCTCCTACCTTTAATAGTGAGACAAAGACTGGTCAAGAAATTGAAGCTTGGATTCTTGGGATGAAGAAATATTTCCAAGTCCAAGACTACTCATGAAATATGAAGGCTAGGGTAGCCATATTCGATATGAATGGAAAAGAATCTATATGGTGGGAGCACCTCAGGAAAGTGAGAAATATTAATCATTAGAGGAATTTTGGGGTCTAAAATGGGCCTCCTAAGGAAAATAATAAAATAATAGTTAAAATAATAAAATAATAGTTAAAATAATAAAATAATATTGATTAATTTTGGAGGAAGAAAGAAAAAAACTACTTTTTGTGTTCTTATTTTCGACATATCTCCCTGTTTTTTTACTCAAATTTCGATAAGGAGAGCTCGTTGGATGCCGAATCAAATTCCGCATCCAATGAGCTCTCCCGATCGAAATTTGAGTAAAAGCACAATGAGATATGTCGAAAATAGGAACAAAAAAAATAGTTTTTTTTAATGACAAATATGTCAATTCAACCATTATGGTTGACTTATTTTATTGAAATTCTATTGGTTCTTGAATTCCAACTCACAAAAACTTATTTTGGCACGTTTTCTTATAAGGCCCATTTTAGACCCCAAATTTCCTCTAATGGACAGAAATATTTTGTGGAAGCAGTTCAAGAAGTATTTCAACCAGAAATACCTCTCTGACAGGTACTATGATGATAAGATCAAAGAATTCCATGAGGTGAAATTGGGGCAGCTGACCATGGAAGAGTATGCAAACAAGTTCTTGGAGCCGTTGAGGTATGCCAAGTATATCAAGGATGATAAAGTGAAAATCCAACGTTTTCTAGGTGGGCTACTGTTAGTCATACAAAGACATGATTGAGTTTGATGAACCCAAAACTATAGAAGAGGCTATAAGGAAGGACAAGTATTGATATGATCATAACAAAGGAAAACCTGATTACCATAAGGCATGGAAGGGAAAAAAGAAGGAGAAATTTGATGAAAGGAAGAAAGGTTTCAAACCCTCTAACTTTTGAAATCATGAAAAGCAGCCATTACAATATGTGACTAAGCCAACCAGAGTGATGGGAGAAAATACAAGAGATCCTAAAGAGATCAGAGAATTGCTCCAATGTTGGAGATGTGGAGGACCCCACATGTGCAAGAACTATCCACTTGAGGAGGGATATTTAAGGCCAACTTAAAAAATTCAAGAAGATGAAACGGTGGGTCAAGTAGCAAGGACTATCCCTAGGATTCATGTAGCACTAGAGGACCGTTAAGTAGATCATCAGTCAATTGTGGTAGAAGTTGTAGGTAATATTGCTGAGCAATCTATTTATATTTTGATTGACCCTGGATCTACTCACAGTTATATCACTCCTAGAATTGTTGAGATTTGTGATTTTAAGAAGTTAAAGCATAGAAAATCATGGTTAGTTCAACTAACCACTAGAACCAAGAGAACGGTTACTGAAGTGGTAGAGAAATTCCCATTAGTCATGGATGGGTTAGTCACTTGTGTAGAATTGAATGTATTACCACTTGGTTCCTATGATTTTCTCATTGGAATGGATTGGTTAGAAATGCATAGAGTTAAGCTTGACTGTTATAATAAGAATTTTGAGTGCCTTGATGAAGGGAATCCAAGGGTGGTAAGAGGCATTCCAAAGTTGATTTTTGTTATGCATATTTCAACAATGTAGTTGAAGAAGTTCTATAGGAAAGATTGCATATTGTATGCAGCCCATATTTTGGAGGCAGCAGAGAATGAAACTCCTAGGTTGGAGGACGTTCATGTATTGTAGGAATTCAAGGATGTTTTTCCCGATGAATTTCCAAGGATTCCTACAAAAAGGGATATTGATTTTACAATTGACCTTGTGCCTAGAGAAACAACAGTATCTAAGACACCCTACAGGATGAGCACACTAGAATTGTTAGAGCTAAAGATGCACCTGCAAGAGTTGTTGGGAAAAAAGTACATCATGCCAAGTGTGTCCCCTTGGGGAGCACCATTTCTATTTGTGAAAAAGAAATATGGTACACTTAGGTTGTGTATTGATTACAGACAGTTGAATAAATTCATTGTGAAGAATAATTATCCTTTACCTTGAATTGATGACCTTTTTAATCAAATGAGAGGGAAAAAGGTGTTTTCCAAGATTGACTTGAGGTCTGGTTACGATTAGGTAAGAATCAAGGATGAAGAGCTCATAATGTTTTTCATGTTTCTTTGCTTAAGAAATATGGACATGATCCTAACCATGTGATAAATTGAGATGTGATTCAGGTGGAATCTGAGGGAGAGTTCCAAACCTAGCTATTACGCATCCTCGACTGGAAGGTCACGATGCTCCAGAATAGAGCAATTAGACAGGTAAAGGTGCAATGGGAGTACTATAGTCCTGATGAAGCTACTATGTGGGAGCTGGAGGATTCCATACGATTGACACATCCATGTTTGTTCAATTTTGTAAAGCACTAAGGACAATCCAAATCAAGAGGAGGGTAATGTAACACCCCATTTTGACCCAAAGGCGGAGGGGAATGTAATGCCTTGGTTTTGACCCCATTGTATTGAAATTGTACATGATGTATATATTGTATGATAATCATGGAAAGGACCTCAAGGCCAAGGCACTGCCAGGTGATTAGGGTTGATTTCTATGGTTATAGTGTTGGTTAAGCACAACACATTTTGAATATCATATAAACCTATAATTTAATACTAAAAAAATACTAGAGCTAGCTATGCATTGCAATGTGAAAAGAGATGGGGGCGTGATTTCACAGAGGAATGGGAAGGGAGATGTCTAACAAATTCTAGGTGAGAGATTGCAGGTCCAATCCTCACAAAAAACTTGTCTAATCAACAGAAAAAACTTCGCTCATTTATTGCCCAAGTCACCCAAGAAGACATGATCTCAGAATTAAATCCTTTTGGATAGAAATTTCACGCACTCTAGTTAAGTAAGCTACCTTTCTTGTTGATGTTGTGAAATACATGTTGACCGTCGGACCTATGTCCCCACCAGATCAACGGTCGAATCCAAATCTGATGAAGTGGATTTAGATATAAATTTTGCACTCGCTAGATGAGTTAAATAACTTGCTAGTTGACGCTGTGAAATCGTTGTGGACCATTGGATCTATGTCCCCACTAGATCAATGGTGGACTCCAAATTTGATGAAGCATATTTTATTGAAATTTCACGCAGAAGTAAGGTTGTTAAGCATGGTAGTTGAATCAAAGAAATTGCTGTGCGTCGTTGATTTGGCTGATGGTTGATCTTAGCCATAGATATGTTCAAAAGTTACCCATTCATTATCCCATTTATCCTGGCTCATCCCTCTCCTCGATCATTCAATTTAATTGTAGGAAATTGGTTGAGGCGGTTAATGTCCTAGGAAGAGCAAGGAATGGAAGTCAATTTTGTGACTAAGAAATCCTACAGTTGTGTCACGTCTCCATGCCTCCGACCAACGAAGGGGACGCGATCACCATGGAGTTAACCATCCGGGCTAGGAGCCCATGAACATGTACATGAATAAAAATTGCATAAACAGAATGCTGCAGGGAATGCATTAAGGTAAAACATGCACAAGTGCCATTGTTCATCATACACAGCTATCGTTATTTATCATGCACATCGGAATCAACATGCATTCACACAAGCATTCACTCAACATGTTCATTACTTTCATGAACATAAATTATGGTTGCAGAAGTAAAAATGGGTAAGATCACTTATCTTATAAGAACTCACTCCACAACCAGATACGTCGCTGCAACGTTCCACCCAACCATAGGCCAGTGTGCTCCTTAATCTCTCAGGAACGCTGCCACCCTCGAGCTGGGCATGATTCTCCAAGGAATAAGGGAACAAGCAGGCTTACACATAGCCAGGGATACACAAAACATAGCCAAGCCAACACAGTTGGGTTTATCAGGCCATCCAAGAGTTGGGAAAGGCTACATGCTAAGCTGGTGAGCTCACTGTAGAGCCAAGAACACCTACACCAGAATTAGCCTGGCTTCTAAAACATCCACACACACCCAACACAAGGAATTAGTCCCTCAGGCCCTGCATTCCCTTCTAGTGCTATTCAAGGGTTGTGGAGAAGAAAGCCAACCCTCTAGCTCTATTTGTGTGGTTTCCAGCCACCAGGTTTATCAAGCAAACCAAGCCCCCATCCCTACTCCCAATACAGTCCAAAGACCAACTATTGCACTCATGCAATCATTTAGCTATCACAGCTTAAATAGGGGAGACAATTCCAAACCATCTACAGCAATTCCCAAAACGTAGCAGCAACGCAGCTCACAGCCTGGGGAAATTAACAGTCCCCGAATTGCATCAGTGGACACGGCTCACAACATGGGGAAAAAAACAACCCATCCTTGGGAAATGCAGTCACCGAGAAACACACATAGACCACGCTGAGGATGAAATTACAGTCTCCCATCCTATGTGTGAGTGAAACAACAACGCAGGACTCACAAATCAGTTCGTGAGGAAAGGATACAGCAAAACCATCCATCGATCCGTAGAGGAAAAAATACATGGGTGAACACCAGAAAATCCTGTGCGTGAGTGTGAGAAACTTCCGCTCCTGCATGGGGACGAACATCCTACAGAGAGGACGCGAAATTGGAAGTGCGTGAGCAAAAAGAATGTTGTGGGGAGATTCGAATGCCCATGTGCGTGAGGACGACGGTTTCTTCCATTGTGAAATCAACCATGGTGGAGTGTGCATGTGGGTGAGGACTGACAGTCCTGCCACCCCACTCCCAAAGACCATTAACTGCCTCAACCCCTAGCAGCCATTTTTAATGAAAGTGGTTGGAATAAAACAAGGGAAGATGGCACATGGGTTTTTCTCTCATTGGCCAAGGTTTAACAATTTCCCCACCCTTATCCTTGTGAAAATCATGCCCTTTTCTCATTTTAGTTGCCGCAATCGTAGCTGGTCGGGTTCATTTAATTAATTATAGATGCATATTTACATGATGACAAGCATAATATATGCCGCATGCCCTGATATACCATCGGTGACAAATTTGAATCCAAAACATAGCATAACCGATCAATGGTGGGGCCTTGGCCTTTAGCTCCACACCGTGATCATTTACAATATATACATCATGTACATTTAATGCAACGGGGTCAAAACTGGGGTGTTACAAGTTGTAGAAGTCATGTTATTTCTTTTGAAGCAAGTAAAACACATGATTTGGTGCCCATTCTATCATCCCATTCTTCAGCTGATTGGTTTTGGTCATTCAAACCATACCACCACTGTTGTATTCATTCGATCTAATCGAATATGCATTGTTCACTCTCTTGAGTCACAGAGAAGGTTTTTGTTGTGGTTGTGCAGTGTGGTTCACTATTCAGTGTTGTTTAGTCCATACACATTGTGGTTGTGGAGAGTTTCTCATGTTACACATTGTGGTTCGTGGTTGTGTTACAGTGTTTCCCTATGCGACAAAGTGTACAAAATACTGGCCGTGTGTTATTGTTCCATCCTGAACTGAATTTTGGTACATTGTGGTGTGGAACCCTATTTTCCTTTGTGTTACAGAGTGTAATGAAAACCTGTCTCTTTGTGTTATAGAGTGGAGCCTATGTTGCTATTTTTCCCTATGGTTTGCTGTGATGTGCACCCTAGTTTGGGTCTGAACTGTATGCAAGGCTTAGGAGTGGAAGAGATGAGGAATGGGATTAATAAACCTAGTGCATAGAGGAACCTCATGAAAAGATAAAGGTGGCTGGTGAATCTTCTATGCATGCCCTGTAGAGCACTGGAAGGGAAGGTATAGCCCGAGAGACTATAATAGAGAAGGGGATGCTTCCTTGTGTTGGAGTGTAGGTAATGTGGATGCTGGTCTAGATAGATATTTGTTATCAAGAATATATCACCTTCTACAGACAAAAGTTGTTCCTCTCGCTTGAATGGTTCAGATCCAGAACAAATGAGTGAATAAATCAGTTGAAGACTTTCCCTGAATGTTATAGACACATGGAATGTAACTCTGATGAAGGACTTGTATACCTGTAAAACATATTAAACATACAAAGACATCAAAGCTACCAAAAAATCATCTACACATCCATATTAGTGACTAAGGAATCCAATAACATATATGTGAGATTAACGCAACAAACATGTGGAAAGGAAATTAACTTTTCATCAGAAAATAAATGAAAGAGCTTACAACCATGTGCCTTAGTGCCGATACACTCCATCACAAGACTATCACCTTGTCCCCGATAGCTCCAGCTTGCTCCACAATTTCTCTCTGATGGATTATGCCAGGGTATCAATTCAACATCATAACTCTACTTTTCATCACTCTCCCTCAACCATGGAGTATGAGCTTGTATTTATAGGGATCAAAAGGATAGGATGGTTGTGAGATTGGTGGGTGAGGTGGCCATATGATCCTACAAAGAGGGATATCGACCTTAACCAACCCAAGTGAGTAGGGATAAGATTAGACACAAGGCTCTTGTTCTAGAAGCCTTGAGAAACCTCCTTTTTTCACTTTTTACCAAGGGCACTACTTTTACCCCTTTATGACAGAGCAGTGATGGGTAAGAACCGTGGTGGCACCTCCTAGTTTTCACACAAATAGTGTGGTGCTGAACAAGGTACCGCTTATCTTCTTGAGGATAAGAGTAGTGCTACAATTTTGTATGTTGAAACCAATACCTAGAGGAGGATTCTCTTCAGTTTTGGGATTTTATGGAAAATTTATGTGTTAGGGATCCTATCACATGCTGGTGACAGCTTTTGAGTGTAACATAATTCCCCCCAAATCATGAGGCTATAGGGATACGATAGGTGAGAGATTTGATAGAGAAAGTTATCACTTTGAGGTAAGAGCAGCTTGATCAGAGTGTGTCATCGAATAGGCATCTATAATGCATCAATAATTTGACTCATGAATAGATGTAACCTCATCATGGCTGCATACCAATACAAGACAGATCCATGAGAGGAATAAACAACCATGGCTACTACAATAGATCATGGATTCATGTGATAGAGGACTCAAAATTGGACATCTCTACCAGATATACAACGTAGATCTATGTCACACATATGAAAATTTGAGCATAGCCACAACCATACAAATGTGGATCCATGTTGGTACTTCATACAATATACTCCATTGCAACCTAGGGAGAAAGCCATGAGAGCTTAAGAAATACCCAGGGTCTTCATCTCGTCTTCCACAAAGTATGATTCTATCCATGTGATTACAATGTTATGAAGTCGAACATGGTAGAAACCACTTGATTACTGATCAATGAGGTGAACCATTAACAAGTGCGAGGGAAATCACCATTGATGTCAATGAATCCCAAGGTACCCTAGTACAATCTACTGAGTGTGAATAGATGTCTTTGTGTCGAACACCCAATAGAGTCTTCCAATAAAAGGCCAATGATGTGAACCTTTGTTGATAGCGAGAGAATATGTCCTTAAGGCATACAGATCTCAATGTAATAAACTTGTTTCTAAGACTGATTTCGGGATTATGAGTTGATGTCGACAGGAATAGTCTCATCGAAGGAGGGCCATGATGAATCCCACATGGATGACATAAAACTTGGAACAAAGTTTTGGAATATCATAGATAATTTAACCATAGGAATGACTCAAAGTATTGACATAAAGGTTGTTTTAAATGCATAGGTAAACTTCTTTCTTCCTTCGAAAATTGGATGGCATGAAAAACGACTTGGCAGGATGACTAGACCAGACAGACACACAATGCGACAGTGGACAATGAATTCTTTTGAAAGGCTCAAAGGAGTGACATGACTCATGAAAGTGGATTGACTTGTAGGTCAGTTAAATACCCAATTGATTGAATGATAAGCAGACAAGTGCCATATTCAAAGGTGACAAACAACTGCCATTAGATTTGAAAAATGATTCCCTTCCCTTAATTCCCCCATCATGATTGATGAGTGTCTCTTTTTATTTTTACAAGTTCAAAGAGGGTAAAAAATGCTTGTGTAAGCACATCCAAAGACAAGTCCATTCCCATATATTTCATGAACCTGAGAAAGGAGGGGTTCGTTCCCAAAAAAGGGTCTCTCAGTGCTTATTTTAACAAGTCCAATGAAAGCAAACTTGGCATCGTTCATATTTAGAGAGTCTAAATTAAGACAAAAGAAAAATCCAAAGGGTCCTTTTTTCGTAAAATAGTCTATCCAAACCGAAAAAGAGATAACCTACCGTCGAAGAGACGACTCTTCAAATACTTTTATGAGTATGAAGAAGACAAGTACTCAACAATCTTTTCATATTTAGGGAGTACGAAAAGTTCTTAAAGGAGAATCCATTAGGTCTCTTTTTAACGATGAACAGTTTTATGAGCCTAAAAAGAATCATAAAAAGGACTCAGAAGTTTGATGCTGATTTTTGAGAGCGTGACCAAAGTATTGAAACAAATTCTCTAGGACTTTTTCTATTTTATAGAAGCACGAAAAAGTAAAAAACAAACTTCCCATAGATTTTTATTGTTTTCATTTCTATCCCTGTAAAACTTAATAACATGCAAAACTTAATAACAACGTTAATATCTCGAAAAATGACTTTTAATGAGTCATATATGTATAAATTCAGGCCTGCAGTAGATTAATTTCACCCACAACAATTAACAATTGATCATGCAAAATTATCAACAATGGAGACTGAAAATGGAGCTGTAACACAAAATTATATTAACTGAGTGTACAATAGCCAACCCTGTAATAACATAGGCTGCTGAATATATAGAATACATGAGCAAATCGAATGCATAAGGAAGCATCCAAATCTAGCATAAAGTAGGCTTACCCAAAATAGGCAAATCCCCCATAGGTGTAAAAAGCTGATCCCAAATCTATCAAGGACCCCACGAATTAGCAAGGGCGCATAGGCAAGCGAAAGAGTGGTCAAATGGTAGCTCATACATGCTTTTTCATGGAGGAAAGAGTGGAGGAGGAAGAGGCAACAAAGCTGATTCACCTCACCTAGTCTTGCTTTCCTATGTACCTTAAAATACTAAAAAAGCAGGGTATAAAGTAGAAAAAGCAGAAGGGCACCTAGGAGGCCAGGAATAAAGAAGATTTGATTCCTGAGGCTTTCCCAAGTGCTACATGAGTCAATAATGGCAAGTTTGACCTCTATGGATAGGCAATTGGCAACTTGCACATGGTGGGACTCATGGACTAGGCAAATAAGACAAAAATAAATGAATTAATTTCTAA